>APFE031131025.1:32561-79555 GCA_000404065.3 Pinus taeda
CTCTGGAAATCTAGGTAAGAGGGTGTGCCAAACAAACCGTAAAACTGCTTATACACCTTAGCGATCAGAAGATCACCAAGGACTTCCCGTACTTCAGTCAATCTTCCCGAATGCTGTGTTCAGTGCATTACGGTTCGTAGGGCGGCAGACTCGGCTTCCTATGGATCAAAGGTTGCAATCCTATAGGGGTCTCCCAATTTATACTCGACAGTACGTGGGAGCACAGTCCGTACTGGTACCTATCGTTTCACCGTGGAGGAATCACCCAACCACTCGACGATAAACCACCAGGTTTAACGACGCTGGAACACGTCTCTAGCCTAGACCTCTAGAATGTGAGCGTTAAATTCCAATGCGTTGTTAGGTTCATTGAATCAATTTTATTGTTGATCTTTAATTAAGTTTCAGTTTCTGGCCTTAGCGAATGTAATCTCTCGCAATGTCCTAAATGCCACTACATGCAAGAACTGTATTCGTTTTGTTTGGATGAAATCTAGCTACAGAAGAGTTAAGAGGTTCATGCAAACAAAACGATGTCCAAAATTTCTAATGCAGCTAATCAACAAGAAAGGAAATATCTTTTCTCTTTTTCTTCTTTTAAAAACAAGAACTAACATAACATGCCTAATTGATGAAAACAAAAAGAATCTTTTTCTTTTCTTTTTTGAAAAAAATAATAATATGATAATGCACTTAAAGCGTTTCAAGAGATATTCACTATCAGATAATTGCTTCTAAAGAATCTATAGCCAGTTTTGAAACAAACACAACAACCCAACAAAGCAAAGGAAAGACAAGATTTTCTTGTAACTATGTAAGCTAAGTTACCACGAAATCAGGGAAAATAAGTGAGCTAAAAGCGAGATATTTGCAATATGAAGTGCAAAAAACTCATATAACCACCAGGAGAATATAGAAATCAAACGACAAAAGAACCGGATATATAAATCATCAATCCAACGGGAGGTTCGATAACACAAAAATCGAGATGTAAAATCGGTAGACAATGGCAAACAACCGAAGGACGAGACACCACCAGCCAGTTATCAATCTAACAGACTCCCAGAAGGCATATACAGAGCAGAAAAACTAGACCCAAGCATTAGAGACCGACAAACAGGCTTATTAAAAAACTTTAACCAATGCGGCGCGACTGTAAGTCTGCAACTCGCGCTAAACAGAGTGTAGCGCGAGTTGTCTGAAAGAAGCTCGCGCCCAGTAGCGCGACTGTTCAGAGAAAAACCGCGCTGGTGGGAATTTGCCAGGCAAAAGAAAAGAGCGGGTGGTCTGAGGCTTGGCTTTTAAAAACTAAACAGAGCCAGTGAGCGAAAGGTAGCAAGAACTCCAATCAAAGAAATTGTTCAGACAAATAAATGACAGAAAAACGACATGCGAAGCAAGATTGATACTGTCCAATTTGTAAATCAACCCGGAGATCGACTGAAGTGGCGTTGATCTACTTCACTTCCGCATAGCGGAAGTGTTTCGAAGGCTGCCTGGCCGCTCTTCAGACTCTGTCCACAACTTACAAATCAGACAATATGACACAAACAACAATAGACTTCCCCAGTGGAGTCGCCAAATTGTTGCGGAGGTAAATCCCCTCTGCGGACAGAGGCGATCCCACTAGCCCCACAGGGGTCTAGCAACAATCATACATGCTGCATGCAAGTTCCTAATTGCACAATTTAAAAGTCGATCAGAAAGACCAACCTGGGATCCAACGCTATTTGCTGTGGGAGAAGTGTCGCTCCTGTCCTTTAGCTTTGGCCGGTCACTATCCTTGCGCTCCATGCATGGACACCTGCACAAATGAAGAACAACCCAAAACAAGCTTAAAATCCAATATCATACAATTATATATCAGTCAAGCAGGATATAATTCAAATATTACCAGAAGAACATGTGAATGGAACCATAATAACAGTCGCTTATCATTCAATAGAAAAAAGAGAAGAATTACAACCAATTAAGGCTTGACGCTGCAAATCTCCTCCAACTGGGTCAGCAGTCCAACATGTCTTGCAAAGTCACTTCCTCTCTCAACAATCCAGCAGCATAACCTCTCTTTGAGCTCTCACTATCAATTCAGCTTCAACACTCTGACACTATCATTAGCACTAGCCTGTTCAATGTGAGGTGATAGGCTTTTATGGATGGAAGAGGTGGAAGCATTCATCGTATCCGGACACCTATCGAAGATTTGGCATTGTCCCAGAATAGCCTTTGGACTGAGTTGTCATGGATGAAAAAGACGACACTTGATCGTATCCATGGGATTTTTCCTCAGGGAATTGCATGAGTAATGGAGGAAAAAACATTTCAGTCCGCGTTGGCCGAAAATCATGACTAATTTTGTGTGGCGCGGGCTTTGTTCTGTGACAGCGCGTCTATGGGCGCGCCCTCTTTGTAGGAACTGAGCCATTGGCGCGGGTCAGACACTGTGGACCCGCGCTAATGGGAAAAAGGCATTTTCCAAGGTTAATCTTCAGAGGGTGTCTTCAGGGTTATTGAACTTCATACTCAGGAGACCTCATTGCAAGTGTTTTCAAGTTGTGTCACTGGTCACAGGTCCGTAAATGTGTCCTCCAATGTGTGACAGCGGGGGGGTAACATGGACGGTGACCAACGGTGACAAATTACTGCGTAACACTAGGGGAGCTGTATTTTTTCCATAAATTTTCACAAATTTCCTATAGTGGCCTGTAAGTCCTAAGAATCCCCTTAAGCTCTTTGGTGTTTTGGGATGTTGCCAATCTTGCATAGCTTCCACTTTCTTGGGAGAAACTTGTACTCCTTCCTGACTTATAATGTGACCCAAATATTCGTCTTCATGAGCCCCAAAACAAAATTTGGAATGCTTAATGAGTAATTGGTTTTCTTTCAAGAGTTGCAAGCACTTATCAATGTGTTTAATGTGTGATTCACATGCTTTACTATAGAGAAAGATATTATCAAATAACCAACACAATATTGCATATGAATGGTTTAAAAATCTTGTTCGCGAGACTCTAGAAAGTGGAGGGAACAATATATAGACTTAAAGGCATCATTAGAAACTCACAATGACCTTCGTGTGTTCTGAAAGTTGTCTTTGTTGATTTTTGGTAGCATCGGATGTGATATAGCCTTGAAATTTGGAGGAGAGGCTAAGGCACATGAGATCTCCAAGACCCAAAAATAATTTTGATAAATTCCACATGGATGAGGAGCTATTAAAATAATTAATATTTTTAATGGGTTCCTATGTCTAAACTCAAGAAAATAAAAATATTAATGGGTATTAATAAAGATAAGGGTGAGAAGCTTCTAAGAGACGAGGATCAAGGTTAATTTAATCTTAGTCGTTGATTAGAGACTTAATCTCGGTCATTGATTCATCAACAGGAAAAGGATAAGAGAAGACTTCAGGATCATTTAGAGACACATTGACAAATACTTGGTATCTCAAGGAAAATCAATTCTCAAGAGAAGGAGATCGATTTCAGAGGGAGAGTTGCAGATTGGAGGAAGAGGAGAGTATCAGCAACAGGCAATGACTGAGGAGGAGGTGACACAGGGATAGTGAGAGACAACGCGGAGAGAGACGCAATCTAGAGGAGAGACACAGCGCTCGCGCAGGCTGACACAGAGGGATGCAGAGCCACTCAGATCCATGCTTAGCCATGCAGAGGGACGCAGAGCCACTCAGAGCCACGTTGAACCACACAGAGTGACGTAGGAGTGGGAGAAGGGTCTCCAAAGTGTCAAAAAGTCTCAAAGGGAAAGTCTCAGGTGTTTTCTTTCAGTTTCTCTATAAAATCATTCTTTGTAAAAGTAATTGTTGTGAAGATTAATAAAACCCTCATATGTTGCATCGATTTTCTCGCATTGGGTTTTTTCGGGGACAATTGTCCAAAAACAACTGTGTTGATGTGATTGATTCTTGTGCGTGTATTTTTCTCTAGGTAATTGTGTGATAACAATAGTAGAATTTATTTTAATATTTGCTGAAGGGATTTCATAAATAACTTATTGTGAATAATAAGTAGGTGAAATAATTCAGTTGCTGCAGTAGAATTTCAGTTTAGAAATTTTCACAGTCTTCGTGATGTCTATCTCTTTCATCCTAATTTGGTGGTATCCTAAACATAGATCAACCTTAGTGAAAAACTTTTCTCCTTGAAGTTTAACTAGGAGATCATCAATAATATGGGTGGGAAATTTGTCCTTGATTGTCAACATATTGAGATCCCTAAAATCGGTACATATGCATCGAGTGCCTTCCTTCTTTAACGCTATGACTACTAATAATGAGTAAGGGCTTGTATTCGTACATATGATCCCTACCTCCAATAGTTCTTGAATGATATTTTCTATTTAATTATTTTGTGCAAAAGGGTGTTGATAAAGACATAGATTTGGCAGTTTAATTCCTTGAATTAGGCGAATTATATGGTCATGCTCTCTTTGAGAATGGGATAAACCCTTTGGTGTCCCAAATACCTAATGATATTTGTCAAGGAACAACTACAAATTTGCATGAAATTTTTGTGTTGTATTATCCATAAGTTGGCATTAAGTTTGGAAATAATGAGAGAGTGACCTTTCTTCAATAACTTCTCCATACGATAAGAATTGACTAGTTTAAGGGAGTGTACCTGAAGCCCTTCAAGGGTGTGTACATGTACCTCTTTAGTGCAACTCATATAGAGTTCTTCGAAATCCACCGTGACTGGTCCCAATACATGTAGTTAGTTTCCCCCAATATCATATCACAAAAACCTAGGTTGATGGAAAATAGACAAGTTTTGAGTTGATAGTCTCCCATCTATAATTTGGCATTTTCACATATGCCCCAACATTTCATCATACCTCTATTGGAAATCATGACTTGAAAGTTGTTTACTGGATGCACAAAAAATGGGTTTCTTTTGCAACTCATTTGTGATTGAAATTTTGAGTATTGCCACTATCAATTAGAACTATAACTTTCCATTTATTTATGTAAATCATGAGTTTCAATGTTTGTGGAGTTAAAATTATCATAATACATGCAACGATATTAGGGGTGCATTAAGAGAAAATGGTGTTTTGATATTTTCTTTATTTTGAGTGTTGGTGTCTCCAAATTATATTGTTCTTAACTCTCCAGTGGTTCTGTCTTCTGTCGGGGCCTAAGTTATATTGATATCAATTTGGAACAACTTTAGTTTTTTACACCTATGACATGGAGAATAATTTTCATCGCGTATGTAGTAAAGTCCATGTCTTTAGTGGTTTTCCATTTATGCTCGAGAAAACCTTTGTACCTTTAAAGGGAGACTAAGGGTTGTGCTTGGTGAATTATCTTAGAGAGGACAAATGTGAGAAATGAATGATGGTTTTTTATTTACACATTAATCGCCATTCTGACTTCAGTTGCTTCTAATCATATAGTAGGACACTACATTCTGAATTTTGCTCAAATATCCACCTTTATACTACTGATAAAACATTCTTCATAAAAGGAATCTATTAAGCTCTTTGTATGAATGGTCAATTAAATTCAATAATTGAGCTAGTTTATTGTAACTTGATAACCTACATAACGAGATATAAGAATGGAACAACAAAACAAGAAGAAGCATACCACAAGAACGATTAGTGATCTAAATCCATCTCAGACATACATGAAGGGGAAAGTGGCAGAGGTTAATCGTAAATCGGTTCACAATAAGTTATCGACATAGCGTGGAATAAAAGAACATAGATTTGAAAGAAAACACACATGCAACAACTACAAATTAATCTATAACATATCACTTACATGAAAGCACACGTACAAGCACAATGGAAAAATACTAGACAACCAATACAACCACTATGAATATGCATGGGAATCAATGTTGTAAGTGAAAAGAGTCTCTTTATCCATGTTGCAAATGCAAGTACATATTCAACAATTTCATCAAGGCCCAATAGTAGAACATGGGTTGCTCACACCATCTTCTAAAGAAAAACCCTAGCCTTACCACAATGTTGGGTATGTGTTATATTCTTTCCATAACTAACCCCACGCGTGAACCTACCTATGGTTTTGTGCATGGGTCTCGCACATGGTTTTGGGAATGATGGTTTTCTACCCATGGTATTTTGTAGATCGGTCAAGGGAACTATGGTTATGTTCTAATCTAGGGTTAATGGATTGGGGTTTATGAATGATTCAACATGTATCTATATATATATATATATATAGTAACATTGAAATTAACATAACAAAAAATCAATTTGGTAGTCCCGGTTTTGGGATCCAGGGGAAAATATTTGTGTATATTTGTTTTATGTTTTATGCTCTCACCATTGTTTATTTTTTGTTTTTAGAATTCATATGCAGGTAATTTATGTACAAGACTAAAACCTACATTTGGTATCATAGTTGTTTCGGCTTCAAGGGGACACCTTTGTTGCTAAGGGGTTTTTCTTGGGCCTGTGGTAGACCCTGTTTAGTGGGAAATATGTGGGAACGATTCTTACAGTGAAAGAGGATGGTGAGCAATGGAAAGATAGAGATTGATAAATTTAATGGTCATAGTTTTGAGTTGTGGAAGCTCAAGATGGAGGATTTGCTGGTGGATAAAGACCAGTGGATCACAGTAGATATGGGTACTAAACCAATGACAATGTTAGATGAAGACTGGGTAAATTTGGATCAGAAAGAAAAGAGAACAATACGGTTGTGTATCTCATATTTAGTATTTTTGAATGTATCAGGGGAAGCTACAATGAAGGCTTTGTGGGACAAGTTAGGGACTTTGTACCAATCTAAGTCTCTGGTGAAAAAATTGGTCATATGGAAAAAGTTGTATAACTTGGGGATGAAGGATGGAGACTCAGTGACAGAGCATCTGAACACCTTTAATACTGTGGTAATCCAACTTTTATTTATTGATATAAAAATTTCAGATGAATATAAGTGCATCAGTTTGTTGTGTTCTCTACCATATTCGTGGGATAGTCTGGTTGTTTCTATAGGTAGCAATACAACTATCTTGATGATTGATGAAATGGTCTCATCCTTATCATCGAAGGAGACGAGACGGAAAAATATAGAGGGCCAGAATGGAGATGCCTTGTTTGTACAAGGACGGTTCCAGAATAGGAACAAAAATAAGTCCTTGAGTGGGAGATATAAATCTCTAGGAAAACATGTAAAGGTGTGCTGGAAATGCGGAAAGGAAGGGCACTTCAAAAAGGACTGTGGATCTAAAGCTACTGAGAAAGGAAATGGAACTGATGATGCTCCTTCTGTGGAGGCAAAAACCACCTCAGATGAAGGTGGGGATGTGTACTTGGCTTCTTCTTCAATTACTCATGTAGATCACGAGGCATGGTTGATTGATTCAAGTGCATCCTTTCACTTCACTCCCCACAAGGAGTTTTTTTATGAGTATGATAAATATGATGATGATGATGTATTCTTACGGGGTGAATGGAAGGATATAATTTTCGGACGCAAAAAAATCAGGCTGAAGTTGCAAGGTGGAAGGATTAGAACACTTTCAGGAGTTTTGCATATTCCTACATTGGCCAGAAATTTGATTTCTGTAATAAAGATGGATGATGCAAGTGTAAAAATAGTGTTCGAGAAAGATACATGTAAGATGGTGTTAGAAAATTATATATTACACAGCAATGGAACACATAAAATATATTGCAAAAATATCAACACAGAAAATGCATAAACCAAGAGAAACACATATATACATGGTTCATTCAATTTGGGCTATGTCCACGGAGAAACAACCAGTCCTTCCTTCTAGCAAAATGAAGAGATACAACCTACAACATATCTATTATAATTCACTCTTTGCTCTCACACAATCTCCTCTCTCTTTCTCGCTCAAAATACATATCTACATAGAAGCAATACAATTCCCTCATATATAGTGAGGGGTTGCCTTCTAGGGCAAAAATATCATAGTCGCCCCCCTGCTCCCCTGCCCCCCCCCCCCTCCCCCCACCCCTCCTCCCCCATACCCCCCTTGCAGCATACATTTTACGGGCGGCGTTGCCACCACATTATGAACTGGGGTCCAATGTGGCGATACCTCTACATAAAGAAGATAATCATGCTCCACACCCAACAATCTCCCACTTGGAGACTGATTATAGCAACTCCAACGTTGCTTGATTGGCTAGAAAATGACTCCAGTTTGGACCTGGTTGTTTCTCATATTCTTCATTATACTTGAAGACCAATTGAAACTGAGCAGAATCTCATTTTCTCCCTGGTTACAACTTTTGTTAACATATCTGTAGAATTCTGGCTAGTGTGTATCTTTTCTAGCTTCAACTGTCCATCTTCCAACACTAACTGTATGAAATGGTACTTGAGCTGTATATGTTTAGTCTTGGAATGAAATGTAAAGTTCTTTGCAAGATGTATTGCACTCTAGCTGTCACTATATACCCTGCCCAACTCCTGCTTCTTACCCAGTTCATCCAGAAATCTTTGTAACCAAACCATTTCTTTACTAGCCTTTGTAGCAGAAACATACTTTGTTTTCGTTGTTGAGAATGCAATAACACTTTGCAGTTTTGAAACCCAATTGACATTTGTTCCACCTATAGTAAACACATACCCTGTGGTGCTCCTCCTGTTATCTCTATCACCCGCCATATTTGCATCAACATATCCCTGTAGAGTAATGTTTGAACCATCAAAGCATAATGCTTGATTTCTGGTACCTCTCAAATACCTGAGAATCCACTTCATCACCATCCAATGTTCTTTTCTTGTATTTTTCATGTACCTGCTTACAACTCCCACTACATGTGTAATATCAGGCCTTGTGCAAACCATTGCATACTACATTAAGCTTCCAACCACTGATGCATATGGAACTTTAGACATATAAGCCATTTCTTCCTAAGTCTTGGGACACACCTCCTTACTTAGTTTGAAATGGATAGCCAAAGGTCTACTAACTGGTTTTGCATTTTGCATATTAAATCTTTTCAACACCTTTTCTATGTACTCACTCTGAGACAAGGTTAATTTTTTATTCTTCATGTCTCTAGTTATTCTCATATCAAGGATTTGTTTTGCAGCACCCAAATCCTTCATTACAAATGAGTTCGCCAATTTTCTTTTGAGCACATTAATTTCTTGCAGGTTAGAACCTGCAACAAGCAACCATCTACATACAATAACAATATAATATAGTTTCCATCATTTTGTAGATAAATACAATGATCTTAGTGACATCTAGTATAACCTTGTTCAGACATAAACCTGTCAAATTTCATATACCACTGCCTTGGAGCTTGTTTTAAGCCATACAAGCTCTTCTTCAACCTACACACTAATTTCTCCTTCCCTTTTACCTCATATCCTTGTGGCTGATACATATATATCTCTTCCTCCAAATCCCCATGGAGAAAGGTTGTCTTTACATCTAACTGATCAAGATGCAAATCTTCAACTACTACTAGACTTTAAATAGTTTTCATTGAAGTCATTTTAACAACAGGAGAGAATATCTCATCAAAGTCTATAACATTTTTTTGTGCAAACCCCTTCACCACAAGTATAGCTTTATACCTTTTACTACCTCCATCTTTTTCCTTCAACCTGTAAACCCATTTATTCTGCAATTTTGTTTTACCTGTAGGCAACCTGACTAAGTCCCAAGTCTAGTTATGTGCTAAGGATTCCATCTCCTCTTTCATTGCTTGCTCCCACTTCTTCCTAGTTTCTACCTGCACTGCTTCTTCATAACATTCTGGTTCACCAGAATCAATTAACAATACATAATATAATGAAGGAGAGCATCGTTCAGGGGGTCTACTTATCTTGGTAGATCGTCTAACACCACTTTCAGGTGTTTGAGGTGCTTGTTGCTATTGTGGTTGTTGTTGTTGTTCTGGCTGTTGATCATTAAGATTTTTAGGCACCTTCACTTTCTCTATGATCTCATCAAGCACTATGTATTCTCTGTTTTCTTTTTCCTGTTTCTTTTCCTCCATTTGATCCTTATACAAAAACTTTTCATTGAATATGACATCTCTACTCCTAATGATTTTGTGTATTTCATAATCATAAAAGTGATAACCAAAATCATTAACACCATATCCAATAAAAGTACATTTTTTTGATTTTGCCTCAAGATTTGTTCTATTTTCTTTATTAATGTGGACAAAGGCTTCACAATTAAAAGTTTTTAAAAATGAGTAGTTTACCTTTTTACTTATCCATGCCTCCTCTTGAATACCACCATCCAAGGAACTTGAAGGCCCTCTGTTTATTATATAAACAATAGTATCTATAGCATCTGCCAAAAATTGTAAAGGCAATCCTGCATGCAATCTCATGCACCTTGCACGCTCCATGATTGTCCTATTCATTTTTTCTGACACACCATTTTCTTGTGGTGTTCCTAGAACTGTCTTCTCTCTGTGAATTCCATTCTCAGAACAGTACCTATCAAACTCTTTGTTGCAATATTCACCTCCATTTTCTGATCTGAGACACTTCAACCTTTTTCGTGTCTCATTTTCAACCAAATCTTTCCATTTCTTGAAAGTATCAAATACATCAGATTTATTTCGAATGCAATAAACCCAGGTTTTTTTGGTTGCATCATCAATAAAAGTAACATAATAACGAGAGCCACCAAGAGATGATACTTGAGAAAGTCCCCATACATTTGTATGCACAAGCTCTAATTTTTCTCTCTTCTTTTCTTTCCCAACTCTGAGGAATCTGACTCTCTTTTTTTTTCCCATAAACACAATTCTCACATAATTTTAAATCAACATGCTTCAAACCTGGCAACAAATTTCTTGAGTGAAGAATTTGCATCCCCTTCTCACTCATGTGCCCAAGCCTATGATGCCATGATGTCGTATCTTCTCCTGTAGAGGTTAAAGCATTAACAGAATTAGAAATACCATTGCATTAATACAATGTACCAATCTTTTCTCCTTTCTCTATTATCGAGGTTCCTTTAGTGACCTTCCAGGTTTTATCTGTAAAAGTAGTTACACAACCTTCACCTCCCAACTTCCCTGTTGAAATCAGATTTTTCTTCAGATCTGGAACATGCCTTACCTCCTTCAATAACCATTGATTTCCATTATGTTGTTTTATGAAAATTGTACCCATTCCAATGATTTTATAGGGTTTATCATCACCTAATCGAACTTGTCGAAAATCTCCTTGAACAAAATCATGAAAATGTTTCCTATCAGGTGTGGCATGGAATGAAGCCCCTGAATCTACCACCCAGGCATCAATAATATTTTCTAATGAAAGAATTAAATCATATTGCAACATATCACCTGTCACATTCGCTTCATGATTGTTTTCTTGTTGCGCATCTCCTTCTTTTCCCTTCCGAGACTTGCAGTCTTTCTTCAGGTATCCTTTCTTCCCGCATTTCTAGCACACTATCCCCAATCTGGACTTGGATCTGCCTTTCCTTGACTTACTGTGATATCTTGGGCTCTTTCCTCTATCCATTTTTCTTCCCCTAGTCTCTGCAGTCAAAGCATTACATGATGTCTCACTAGAGATTTTCCATTGCATTTCCTCGCTAAGGATTGCACCAACAATATCATCAAACTTTAAAGTACTAGATCCAGAGACAGAGTTACTAATGGCCATAACTAAACCATTCCAACTTTATGGCAATGAGCATAGAAATAACAGAGCCCTAACTTCATCATCAAAAGTTATCCCTACAGAACTTAAATGACTGGTAACTGTATTAAATTCATTTAAATGATCAGCAATAGATCCACCTTTAGAAATCTTCATATTAAATTTAAATGCTTCATAAGAACTACCTTATTTGAGGCCAAGGGTTTTTCATATAGTTTGGCCAATGTCGACATTAAAACCTTTGTTCTCATTTCCTTTGAAATATTAAAGGTTATTGATGTCGCTAGGCATATTCGTATTGTTCCAAGTGCCTTTCTATCGAGAATATCCCATTCTATGTTTGTCATACTCATCGGCTTCTTTGTCTTTCCGTTCAATGGTAGGTACAGATCTTTCTGATACAGATAATCTTCCATCTGCATCTTCCATAGCTAGTAGTTTTGGCCATTAAATTTTTTGACCCTAAACCTACCATGTTCCACCATTGCTCCCACTCGAATCAGGAACCCTTCTCTCCTGTGAGTTTATCAGCCAAGTAGACCTTCATCTTTGATACCAGTAGTTAGAAAATTATATATTATAGAGCAATGGAACACATAAAATAGATTGTAGAAATATAAACACAGAAAATGCATAGAACAAGAGAGACACAGATATACATGGCTCACCCAATTTGGGCTACGTCCACGGAGAAATAACCAGTCCTTCCTTTTATATTATCCAGCAAAATGAAGAGATACAACCTACATCAGATCCGCGATAATTCACTCCTCGCTCTCACACAATCTCCTCTCTCTTTCTCGCTCAGAATATAGATCTACATAGAAGCAATACAATTCCCTCATATATAGTGAGGGGTTGCCTTCTAGGGGAAAAACCCCTAAATTAAACATAACTTCTACCGTCAGATATTCGCCTAATGAACGATCTGGATTGACTACGAAATTGCAACATTTTACAAGGCAATTTTACATCCATTTTTAGCTTCGGGGGCGCTGCCTTCGATCCCCTACCAAGGGGGGCTCCCAAAGATCGCATCCCCCCCCAATCGTGGAACTCCCTTGCAGCATACATTTAACAGGCGGCGTTGCCACCACATTACGAACTGGGGTCCAATGTGGTGATACCTTTAAATAAAGAAGATAATCAGGTTCCACACCCAACAAATGGTTTGGGGATCACTAGTATTGATGCGGCGAGTTCAGATTGGAACTCTGTACAAGATTTTGGGTAGTACCTTTATTAATGGGTGCAACAGTTTTTTGGTTCCCAAAAGTCGAGCAGAAAATCTTGTGGTGATTGGAGAAAAGACCATGCTATGGCATCAAAGGTTTAGACATATTGGAGAGAAAGTCCTTTGAATACTTCATGGTAATGGTATGGTAGAAGATATGTCCAATTTCTCTCTGAATTTTGATTTTGTGAACATTGTGTATATAGGAAGTAGAATCAGGTGAGTTTCCCCTCTGGTGCTAAGAGGGTGAAAGGGATATTAGAGCTTGTGCACAATGATGTGTTTGGACCTGTGTTAGCTCCATCACTGGGTAAGTTTTTGTACTATGTATCATTTATAGATGAATTCTCAAGGAATACATGAATATATTTCCTCAGGAAGAAATATGAAGTCTTTGACAGGTTTAAAGAATGTAAGGCTATAGTGGAAAGACAAACAGAGAAGAAGATAAACATGTTGAGGACAGATAATGGTGGAGAGTTATGAAAGAAGTAATTTGAATAATTCTATAAGAAGTGTGATATAGCACGACATAAGACTACTCCATACACACCTTAGAAAAATGGAGTTGCAAAAATAATGAACAAGACGTTGATGGAAAAGGCAAGAAGCATGCTCAACGGTGCTGAGTTAGGACAGGGATTCTGGGCAGAGACGGTGGATACTGCATATTACCTGGTTAATCGATCACCTTCATTAGCGTTGGTGGATAAGTCTCCACATGAGGTATGGACTTGTAAGAAACCCTCTGCTTCACATATGAGGGTATTTGGCTATGATGCATATGTACATGTTTCAAAGGGGAAAAGAACCAAGTTGGATAGTAAATTTGAAAGGTGCATCTTTAACTGAGTATAAGGATGGTTTAAAATGTTATAAGCTTTGGAACCCATAAACAAAGAAGGTTGTGTATAGCTGAGATTTGGTGTTTACAGAGGTGAAAGATGTAGTTAAACATGAAGTCCTACCAAATGAACCTGAGAAGATAGAGTTTGAGCTAAAGGAGGAAGAATCAGATTCTACAACAAAACAAGAATTAGAAGATGAAGAGCCACAAACTCCAGCTGTGAGAAGATCAGTTCGAGAAAGAAGGCAACCAGAAAGGTATAGTCCCTCTATTTTTTGTTCAAATTTTTCTTTATCTATTACAGATGATTATCCTAGATCTGTCAAGGTGGCAGTAGATTCAAAGGATGGTAAAATCTAGAAAGAGGCCATGGTTGAGGAAATGGCATCTTTGGACAAAAATTAGGCTTGGGATTTGGTGGAGTTACCGGATTGAAGAAACCCATTGGAAGCAAATGGGCATTTAAGAAAGAAGATGAATGTAAAAGGAAAGGTGAAGAAATACAAAGCTCGGTTGGTAGTAAAAGGTTATTCCAAGGTGTTGAGAATTGATTTTGGTGATATTTTTTCTCCTTTTTCCAAGGTAGCTTCTATTAGATTACTTTTATCTGTTGTTATTTCTTTTTATTTTGAGGTAGAACATATGTATGTGAAGACAACATTCCTTCATGGGGATCTGGAAGAAGAGATCTACATAAAGCAACCTGAAGGCTTTGGGATGAAGGGTAAGAAAGAATTGGTATGTAGGTTAAAAAATTCTTTGTATGGGTTAAAACAATCACCAAGAATATGTTATCAGAAATTTGATACATATATACAGGGACTTGGCTTCATTAGAAGCAAAGAAAATCACTGTGTGTATTTTAAATTAATTGGAGATTGTGTTATTTATTTGGTCTTGTATGTGGATGCTATGTTGTGATTGGAAATAACAAAGAAATTATCTAGGATTTGAAGACCCAATTGTCCTCTAAATTCGACATGAAAGATCTTGGTGCTGCAAACTATATTTTGGGCATGGAAATTAAATGAGATCGGGAAAAGAGGAAGCTCTGGTTAAACCAGAGGAAGTATGTCAAGACAATACTACAGAGATATAATATGCAGGATAGTAAACCGATGAAGGTTCTTATTCATGTAGGTGTAAAGTTATCTGTTGAATAGTGTCCCAAGACACAAGAAGAGGAAGAGGACATGTCTCGTGTTCCATATGCAAGTGTAGTGGGTGATGTATGAAATGGTTTGTACTAGACCAAACATTGCACATGCAGTGGGAGTATTGAGCAGGTTTATTTCAAACCCAGGGAAGGAGAAATAAACATCAGTGAAGCAGGTTTTCAGGTATTTGTGGGGCACTAGTGATTATGGTCTGTGCTACCAAGGAAGGCCAGGATTGGACAAAGTTTTGGAAATTCATGGCTTTGTTGATGCAGACTGGGTTGGAGATCTGGATCAGAGAAGATCTGCAAGTGGGTATGTGCTTAACCTATTTGGAGGTGCAGTTAGTTGGATGAGCAAGAGACAATTTGTAGCGAGACTTTCAACTATAGAGGCATAATACATGGCAACCACTCATGCAAGTAAGGAAGTAGTTTGGATGCAGATATTGTGTTCAAGTATGAGGTTAGTACAACGAGCTATAAGGATAGACCGTGACAACCAAAGTGCACTTTTCTTGGCAAAGAACCCTCCTTATCATTCAAAGACAAAGCACATTGATGTTTAGTATCACTTTATGAGGGATATGGTTGAGGACAAAAAGGCGTTGTTGCTAAAGGTGGACACTTTGAAGAATGATGTAGATGCATTGACGAAGTTTGTGAGCACTGAGAACTTTTCTTGGCGTAGAGAAACAATGGGCATTGCAAGGCTGGACCAATGACTAAGCTCTCCTGTGACCCCCTGTGTGGAAAAGAAAACAAGAAGTGGGAGAATGTTGGGTGTGTGTTATATTCTTTCCTATATTAGGTGGGTGGACCTACCTATGGTTTTGTGCATGGGTTTCGCACATGGTTTTAGTCATGATGGTTTTTCTACCCATGGTATTTTGTAGATCCAGTCAAGGGAACTATGGTTATGTTCTAATCTACAGTTAAGGGATTGGGGTTTATGAATGCTTCATCATGTATATATATGTATTGTAACATTGAAAGGAATATAATGAAAAATCAATCTGGTAGTCTCGGCTTTGGGATCTAGGGGAAAATCTTTGTGTATATCTATTTTATGTTTTATGCTCTCACCATTATTTATTTTCTATTTTTATAATTCATCTATAGATAATTTATGTACAGGTTAAAACCTACACACAACTCAATCTACTAGCTGCCAAGAGTTGAGTGCCTCTAGCTCCTTAGGCACAAAACAACTATCTAATACTAGACCTAGGTTAGGTGCTAAATTCCTTCCCCCCTTGCAAATGAGGCATGAGGGTATATTTATACAAGTGAGGTGATTATTCACCTACCACGACCTTTTGCCTACCCTCATGACTCTCTCATTTCTAATGACTATACGTGCACAATTGATCTATGCATAGATGTTGGAATGTTGATAAAGAATATTTACACTATGATAGAAGATAGGTTATGAGGAGAATAGAGATGGTTTTTGGAAACCCTATAATTCTCGTTGCTAATGTTGTTGCAAATACATGGAGACTTTCACGAGCTAATGAACAAGGCAACGATGTTCCTTTGATGTCTTAAATGTCTATTTGCTTGCTTGTCAAAACCCTAGATACACAACCTTTGCGAGAAACCCCCAGTGACTTTAAATCGATCCCATCTTCCTTTGTGTGGATCAACATTCTCATTCCCTACCCACAAGAAAGTTACAATGGTTAGATACATTTGCATTCAAAGGAAAATACTAGAAATGTGAAATATTCACAAAAAGAAAACATCAATTTTGGACCCTTGAATAGTCTTTTTCTGTAGTGCAATATCATTAAGGTATGTAAAGCCTGCGCAAGATCCAGGGAATAATCCAATAGGTACTCCATCAATTGGTGTTTTATGCAAAATATCCAGGGCCTTGCCATCATCCATAGACCTATGAATAAAACCTCTTGAAACAATGCTTCTTTAGTAATCATGGCCCTTGAGTCAGCTCTGGCATATTTTGCTACCTTCAACTTCATAATAACCCTTTTGTCACAACTTATTCCAAGCAATAGATAAGTGCTAACCTTATTTATCCTATGTGCTTTCAGAGGGTGCTTGGAATTCAACCATGACCAGCGTTGAGTCACCCTTCACTTCCTCAACAACATCCTTAACTACTAGACTTGCATTAGAACCTTGCAAAGTCACTGAGGATTGCATCTGCAATATGTGAGTTATAGGGATGGGTCAGTTGATCTTGGTTGCAAGTATAATGTAGGTCACATCATTTATCCCTATTGCAAGTTGCAACATCAGATAGTAGTTGCGGGATATGGAATGCAATTTTTTATTCTAAGTAAAACTAGTAAGGTTAAGTTGCAATCCTAGTCTACAAGGAAGGTTTCACCTTATAATCCAATCGTAGGTTGCACTAGTCTTTTATCGTTTCTTGTTTGCAAGGCCTTCTCATCATTTGAATATTTTAATAAAACCTTTGTATGCAATCAATCTTGGCAGCGACCTATATATACTTCTTTCTAGTGTTGATGTACATATGGACCTTTGTAGTGTCCAAATGACATTACCATTATGCCTTTTGAAATGGTGTGACTCTATTGCACAATTGACAAAACAACTTCCACTGTTATATATATATATATATATATATATATAATATATATATATATATATATATATATATATATATATATATATATAATATATATATATATAATATATATATAATATATATATATATATATATATATATTATATATATGTTATATATATATATATATATATATATATATATATATCACATTGTTTTCTTTTGACTTCGCCTTTGTCATACGGGAGCTAGTCCCATCACCCTTGTTCCTTAGCACATTTGTTTCCAAACATGAGCACGCAAGTCACAATTTTAAGTGCAATGTAAGTCACATTTTGGGGTTATTGGACCCATCAGAAACTGCAATTGCAACCTACGATTTTAAGAGAACATGCATTCTTCACTAGTTGCAGATTTGAATTACGGAGGCATTTGAGTCTACAACTATGATTTGTGACCAATGGAAAAGATGCCAGTCATGTATTCAAATTGTAATAGTTCTTAGTATGAACTAACACTGCGATTTTCAAACTTCGGGATATGGTCTCATTTATAGATAAATTGCAACCTTATATGGGTTGCGTAAGGCTTGGAAATATTTATCAAAAGGAAATGTGTGATTAAAAACTCATTCCAGCCAATGATTTAAACAAACAAATATGATTCCCCTCTTAGATAATTTAGCGAATTTACCAAAAAATACATTCAAATTCAAGCAAAGGGATTTACACGGTTTTACTAATGGTTAAATAAAAAGACTAGGTCATGGGTTAAATTCGATATAGAAACAGGGTAACAATGACTTATTTAGGGTGTAACTGAGTTGAACAGGTCGAAAAAAAATACTTGAGGGAAAAACACAAAGTGTAGTAGGAAGGGGAGATGTGTTGGTGGAGTATAAGTGTGTATAGTTAGTGATAATGAAACTATTGGACACTTGGAAAGTGTGGAAATAGAAAATAAGTGTTACGATTACACTGGTTATCTAGAGGAGGTCACAAGTCCGAATGCGCCTTGTGTTCATCATGTGAATTGAGGTCAATGAGGTCGTAGGTCGTGATTTCATAGCATAGTGAGGAACCCACTATGATTTTAGGATGTGATTTTCGACTAAATGTGTATGTCACTTAGGGAAGGTGTGATGCAGGAAAGTGTTCCCTCTACAAATAGAGGCAGCCCCTCTAACCCTAGAGTGGGTCTAGTCACAGCGAAGACAGATCAATAATAGATTTCCTTAAACAGTCATAGTTGGAGGCCTACCTCAACCGGTGGTCGATGAAGTTCCGTTGCGCTGCTCCAGCTTCCGCTTCCTTCACTCATTGAATGAGTGATCAATCTGAAACAATGCAAAGGAAATACAATAAAGCACGTAACCGGAAAACAGCAATGATCTATTTACTCACAAAGTCAATAAGTCATGAGCTATCAAGTAAATTACATACAAGACATAGGAAAACATCATTGATTGTATTAATAATGAAATAAGAGCAAGTTGACAACCGAGTCTTGACGTCACAAGCCTTCTTAGAGGATCTAGCCAGAGTATTTCTCAATTATTCATTCTTTGAAGATGGATCTCCCAACATACAAAGTCTCTCTCTCACTCATAAGTTTTAACACAAAGTTAAGGGCACTTCACAACTTTCCACAAGCTATTAACAACCCCACACTTGTCACACCCACACCAGCTATCTATCAAACTCAAAAGCACTAACAACACTGCTCTATCCAAGAAATTACCAACTCCTCATCATATCAAAGGTGAGTGTTTAAATAGGAGGAGTCTCCATAAAATGTGGAAGAGAGAGCTCATCCCCAAGGAAGGTAGCACAAATGACGGAACTACCATACCAGAGGAAGAATGGCGACACAAACTATGCCAACAACCAGGTCTGGAGACATCCAGAAGGCCGACTGTTGGAACGAATTCACCCAATCTGGATCATCGCGAGTTTATAACTAAGCTTTAGCGCTGACATCGCTAGTAGGTAATGTAGCCAGTGAGACCATCGCTAAAGATAGCAAATAGTCTCACGCTGGAGCATGAAATCCGACCGTCGCAGGAAACAGATGTACTTCCGTGCTGGAAGCGCGGCCGGACTATCTACGACTGATGTCCATCGCATATATTAAGTCCATTCTCGCGATGAGGTAGAAAACTTAGGAAAAGTGGGTCAATTGGCAACATAAGAGAGCATTTGTTCAGTATGAGCATGTTTTACTTGGACACATGACACAGTGGAAGGACTGGGGTGAAGGCAGTGACAAATTACTGTGTAATAGATGCCCCCTAAAGTATGAAGCCCGAGAGAGTGGGAGGGGTGAAATGCTTTATGAAACTAACTGAGTTGGAACACCATCTGGAAGAACCTGCAGGCACAAGTACAACTGATATCTCTGATAGTGAAATACATGTAGTCTAGGCATGGGCGCAACCATCCAAAAGACATACGAACTGGGTCTGTGGTATGGATGCAGCCACCCAACTAATAAGACCATAATGATAAAGGAATGGTCGCAGCCATCCCTCAACGAGTCATGTAATCACGAACCAATCCACACAGTCCAAACGTGTGTAATCCGAGTTCGGGGTCTTGAAACCCAACCGATCATAATACAAATTCTAGCATGTGAATAGATGTGCTGAAGTCGAGCACGATAGAAACTCGCTTGATTATTGGTCAATGAGTAAAACCGTTAACAAGCGCGAGAGAAACCACCAATAATGCCAATGGTTCTCAAGGTACTATCTAGTACAATTCACAAAGTGTGAAGAATGAGCTAAAGTTGAACACTCATGGAATCACCCAATTGACAACCAATGATGAAAGTTGACCGTCAGGTGCGAAGAACTTGCCATTGAGGCATGCAAGCTCCAAGGTACCAAAGGGGATCTCTAGATCAGTCTCCTGGATAATGAGTTGATGTCGACGGGAGACGATCCGTCGCAGGAGGGCCATAATGTTTCCCCCATCAATGACACGAGATAAGGAACAAGCGGTAGATGGCGAAACAGAGTATCAGAGGAGGAGGTAAGGATGTAAACTGCAGAAGTATTATACTCTTGAACATATCGGCAACACGACTCCAGAGGGTGGCAGCATTCAGGTACCAAGGGATCAAAAGCTTGGTGGAGACAGCATGTATCAAATGCAATAAGGATAAATGGCAACCCAAAACCGTGGAAGTACAAATGACGATGTTTGGATATCCAAACCCAACAAGAAGTAAAAGTGTCGATGTTCAAGAGTGACTAGCTGCCATGGATAATCAATGATGATTTCCAAATTTCCCCCCACCATTACTGGTGAGTACCCCAATTAATTTTTAAAACAAGCTTCAAGGGGATAGCATGTGCTTGTAAGTTTGACTTTTGGTCGAATCCAACCTAGTAATAGTTTAACGAGCCCTAGGGAGGAGAAGCTCGAGTCTCGTCATGGCGATGAGTCCAATGTCGTCAGGGTTTAACGAGTCTGACATAGGTAAAACTCAGAGTCTTTTTCATGTTTAGGGAGTTTGAAAAAGACATGGAAAAGAAAGCTCCGGGGGGGTCCTTTTTCGTAGATTTGCATATCTCAAGCCCAAAAAAGTATAAAACAATACTTGAAAGAACTTATTCACCATTACGATTAAGGAGTACCTTTCGTCATTAGTGACCTCGATCTGAAAGAGTAGAAAAGCGATCAAAGACACGTCGTTTCGTAACCAATAATGAACCCAAAATGACAAACGCCTGGCAATCTTTTCATGTTTATACGGTCGAAAAAGAGCTCAAAATGGACCGCCTTTTTATTCCGTTTAACGAGTCAAAAAAGGAAGGCAATCTTTTCGTCTTTAAACGGTCATAAAAGAGCTAAAAGCAGACCTCCATTTTTATTCTTTTTAACGAGTGAAAAAGGGAAAAAAATAATCGGCAATCTTTTCATCTTTTACGAGTCAGAAAAGAGCTTAAAGGTGACTCGTCCTAGAGGAACGAGTGGTATAAAGGGTAGCAATTGGTTCCAGCAATGGTGGAACTACTCAGAACATGTAATGGTCAATAGGCTGGCTAATAAAACCACTCATCGCTACGATTCCTCAGGAAAGGAAAAACAACCAAGTGAAAGCATATGATCAGCCAAAGAGATGGTGGCAATGGAATAAAACAACCAAGGCTCATCTAGCAGAATTTAACGGATAAAAACGACAACCATGAGGTGTAAATCGGCTGTGGGTTCATTTTTACACAAGCTTGAACCATGGAGAACTCTGCTTGGATTCGGTTTCATGTTTACACAAGCTTGAAACGAAAAACTATGCTTGTTATGAGTTCGCATGCCCCCAGGCATAATGATGCAAATCGAGGTACATGCCCCCCAAGCTTCATTTCATTCAACGAGGTGGATGGAATGAAGGTTCACTTTCGAGATCTTGGAAAGACTCGACTTGGATTTTACGAGATCTTAATCAAAGACTCGATTTGGAAAGGGATTTTTTTCATTTTTTAATGAGGTTGACATAAGATCAAGAACTATCCTTGGGACCTTGTTTCATTTTTTTACGAGGATGACACAAGATCAAAACTATCCTCGAATACCTTGTTTCATTTTTTAATGAGGTCGACACAGGAAAAAACTATCCTCATAACCCTTGTTTCATTTTTTAACAAGGTTGACACAAGAACAAACTATCCTTGGACACCTTGTTTCGTTTTTTAACGAGGTCAACACAAGATCAGACCTATCCTCGGGACACAGGGTTTCATTTTTTAACGAGGTTGACACAGGAATGAACTATCCTCGAGACTCCTGGTTTCATTTTTTAATGAGGTTGACACAGGAACAAACTATCCTCGAAATTCCTGGTTTCATTTTTTAATGAAGTTGACACAGGAAAAACTATCCTCGGGACACCCGGTTTCATGGGCCAGATGAGAACAGGGCTCCCAAGAGGTCTTCACTAGATGGAAGAAATGCACTCTGGGAGGAACACATGTCATGAGGCACTAATGATAGATCAGGTTCCAATGCCCCTAGTACATGATGTATGAGACCATATGCATGATCTTCAACAGAGGCGGAGACGGAATGGGTGACCACATAATTGACCTGTGGCAAGGAAGGTACTGCTTGCAGATAAGAACTGATAGGGGATGACAACTGCACAGGAGGCACCGGGGGACTAAAGAATGATAATTGATCGATGGTCACCATTCTTCCATCATGTGGAAAACAGATCACACAGAAAAGTGAAGAGACAAGGGCCCCCGTGGCATAAACATGGTCACGGCCAAGGAGAAGACTGAAATCTAAAGCACCTTGGACAACCATGACGTCTATATAGACGGTTTTTCCCCCCAAAGTAACAGGAAACTTTGGGAGGATCCCTAAAGCTTGACAGGTTCCTCCGTCAAATGCCAACAAATTTTGTTTGACTAGCACAAGCTGTGGGGAGCCCAAAGCTTGCCAAGTAGTGGAAGGCATAAGACTGACAGACGCACCCTCATCCAAAACAATGCCAGGTATTGCCTTATCATAGGCATGTACCGTAATTTGGAAAGGCACATAGGGTGGAAGGCGGAATGCAGTCAAATGACTCCAATTGAAGGAAATGACTAAAATACTTGGTTGGGGTATCATATGATTGCCCCCATGCTCTACAGGAACTGAAGAAGGACTCTCTTGATCAGCCGGGATAGAAGGGTCGTTTTCGGACTCAGGAGAATCTGACGAGACGAGAAGAACATGAGCATGACGCTCTTTCGAAACAGAGTGATCAACAAGTGTTGAACCCAAGTTGACACTGTCTCCGACCAATGGTTGGTCTGGAACAGGCTTAGCATAGCCAGGTTCGGAAAGAGGAGGATGGACAAGAGAAGAATCTAAGTCAATTTCTTTGTCAACGGGGAGAGGGTCTGAAGAGAGCCTCTAATAACCAATGGGAAATTGGGGTGAAGAAGTTGTAAGACTTTCCAAAACAAAGGAAGCTTTATCCATGAGTGGATAAAGGTGAAGGGGATGGTTGCCCTCACACAGTCTACAGGGGAATCGAATATTTCCTTTCTTCGTACCACTGCCAGTTGATAGGGTAGCATTGTCATGAGCTTCAGAGGACGATGAGGGACGAGCCGGATCACGAGACCATACTTCTAAGATCCTAGGAATGTCAGGGCAATCACGAAGAAGATGGTCACCCTTGCACAATTTACAAGGCAACTTAACCTTCCGCGGAGGAGCAGAAGGTGGTCCGACCTAAGATGTACTCAGAGCAGTAGTTGCACAGGTGGCCTCGTGTTTATCGGACTTCTTCTTCTTCTTCATATTCTTCTTCTTCTTCTTAGTCTCCTGGTTACTAGATGTGAAACTTTCACCAGGCGAAGGAGGAGAGGAGGAGGAAGAAACAGGGGAAAAAGGTGTAGGCTCAACCTTGGAATCATCGTGTTGTGGTTAAGACGAAGAAGATGGTGGAACAGGAGTCATGACACTCGGGACCACCGAGGTTGAAAACAACCACACAGGCAAATCGATGGTTAACCCAGGCAAAGACAATGTTGCCATATACAGAGCACTGACATTTTGAAATGGAGGAAACAGACCAGGATTTCCATCTGGGGGAAGACCTCGGCCGGTAGACTCGGGGAATCTTGCCATTGAGAACGAGCCTGAAAAACACTCTTATCACAACCAAGAACTTGAACAGTTGCCAGGAATATTTCGTGGGCAGTAAATTTTATGATGCAGGAACAAAACTTGACCTTTTCATGTTTCAAGAGTCGAGAAAAGGACGAAAAGGTGACTCTATCTCTTTCGAGGTTTAATGAGCCTGAAAGGACAAGTGCTCAGATGGATATTTTCTTTTAAGGAGTCCAAAAAAGGAACGAAAGTGACTACTCTGGAGAAACTAGGCAAAGGTTTACCAAACAACCTGCAAAACTACATATACACCTTGGCAATCATATGAAAACCAAAGACTTTCCTTACGGCAGTCAATCTTCTCGAATGCTGTGTTCGGTTCGTTATGGTTTGCAAGGCGGCAGACACGGCTTCCTAGGGATATAGGATGACAACCTAGTGGGGTCTCCCAACATATACTCAACGGTACATGGGAGCACAATTCTATACTAGACTGCTATTGAGTCATAGAAGGAGGAATCACCCAACCTTGAGTGAAAACAATAGTGACTAGGTTTAACGACGTCGGAGCACGTCTCTAGCCTAGACCTCTAAATAGTATGTGTTATGTTCCAATGCGTTGTTAGGTTTCTTCAGTTCATTTTAAAGTTTATCTTGAATTATGTTTTAGTTTTCAGGCCTTACCGTATGTACACAACAAAACCTAGGATGCATCTAGAATAAGTGAAATATCCTTTTACTTCAATGAACACCTACCTACAGGGGGGTAGAGAGATCATTCCCAAACCAAGAAAACCAAGATAAGCAAATGCAATCACTCAATGCATACAGACATCAATCCCTACAGTGCATGGATACTACTAATGAGATATTTTATCCTTGCTTTCCAATATGCAAACTTGAAATACAAATTCACTTTCACTTTCGTATACTAAATGAATGCAGTTTTTTGATTTTGATGTTTTTTTAAATTTAAAAAAAACAAACAAGCAAGCGTGAAAAAACCCTGTCAATCCAAACAATCGTGATATATGTTTGGTAGTGAAAAGAAATCGAATCAATACCAAAGATTGGTTCAATAAGTGTCGCTAAAAATCAACCAGAAACAAGCAATGGGGAAGGTTCAATCAAACCAACAAGAAAGTCGCAAACGAACCTTGGGCAAACTGGCAACCAAGCCAATTGATTCAAGAACTTGGAAGAACGAACTAGGTCACATAGGCAAAAATGCAAGATTCATTCAACAAAGCCAAAGAAAAAGTGCCTTAACCATAAACAGTGAAAAACAAGCTACTGAGCAAGAGAAAAAGAGCAAGGGATCAATAGGATGGGCGAATTTAGGAGGCAGAATTGAAAAAAAAATTATATAGGAATTGTCGCGGGGACTACACAAGCAACTAGCATTGATCGGCAACTAGCTGTAGCAACAGGGTGACGTCGTCGTGGAAGTACATGTCTTTTCCACGACATACCGATTTCAGAGTCGTCGTGACTATGAGATGTTATTCAGTGATGCACGAGACTTTAGAAAATATTGAGTGCGACGTCGGTGCGACTGTTAAAATATTTTTCACGATGATGTTAAAAGCAATGACAAACAAACAAAAAACTCCCAAACAAAAACCAGTCAATCCTACAGACAATAGAGGGATTCCCCAGATCAATCTAGGTGACCCAAAAGACTGATAGTTAATCCCAAAAATTCAAGAGAGAGCAAATCAAAATCAAAACAAGAGCAAACAAGAGAAGAACATAGCACAGAGTCCCCAGTGGAGTCGCCAAATTGTGATGCAGGAAAGTGTTCCCTCTACGAACAGAGGTAACCCCTCTATCCCTAGAGTGGGTCTAGCCATAGCAGAGACAGATCAACAATAGATTTCCTTAAACAGTCATAGTTGGAGGCCTAACTCAATTGGTGGTCAATGAAGTTCTGTTGCGTTGCACCAGCGTCCGCTTCCTTCACTCATTGAATGAGTGATCAACCTGAAACAATGCAAAGGAAATACAACAAAGCACGTAACCAGAAAACAACGATGTTTTATTTACTCACAAAGTCAAGAAGTCATGAGCTATCAAGTAAATTACATACAAGACATAGGAAAACATCATTGATTGTATTAATAATGAAATAAGAGCAAGATTACAACTGAGTCTTGACGTCGCAAGCCTTCTCAAAGGATCTAGCCAGTGTATTTCTCAAGCATTCACTCTTTGAAGATAGATCTCCCAACATACAAAGTCTCTATCTCACTCATAAGTTTTAACACAAAGTTAAGGGCACTTCACAACCTTCCACAAGCTATTAACAACCCCACACTTGCCACACCCACACCAGGCTATCTATCAAACTCAAAAGCACTAACAACACTGCTCTATCCAAGAAATTACTAACTCCTCATCATATCAAAGGTGAGTGTTTAAATAGGAGAAGGAGTCTCCATAAAATGTGGAAGAGAGAGCTCATCCCCAAGGAAGGTAACACAAATGACAGAACTGCCATACCAGAGGAGGAAAGGCAACACAAACTATGCCAAAAACCAGGTTTGGAGACATCCAGAAGGCCGACTGTTGGAACGAATTCGCCCAATCTGGATCATCGCGAATTTATAACTAAGCTTTAGCACTGACATCGCCAGTAGGTAATGTAGCCAGTCAGACAGTCACTAAAGATAGCAAATAGTCTCGTGCCGAAGCATGAAATTTGATCGTCGCGGGAAATAGATGTACTTCCGTGCTGGAAGCGCGGCTGGACTATCTACAACCGTTGTCCATCGCGTATATTAAGTCCATTCTCGCAATGACGCAGAAAACTTAGGAAAAGTGGGTCAATTGGCAACATAAGAGAGCATTTGTTCAGTATGAGCATGTTTTACTTGGACACATGACACAGTAGAAGGACTCGGTGAAGGTAGTGACAAATTACTGTGTAATAGAAGGTCTCAACTAGGAATTGTTTGGTCAATTTAGTGTGTTCTAAATTGCTTATATGAATTGTCAATACGGGAGTCGTAAACTGTTGAAGTGAAGTGCACTATCTATGAAAGATAACCATTTTCTTATTTCCTTGTCGTTTTTAGTTCTTTTTAGTTTGTTTTTGGATTTATCTTCTTGTTGATTTCCTAATGTGAAATGATGTGTGTGAGATATGGAAAATTGTATTCAATGAATAACTTCAAAGCGATCTAAAAGTATTCAAACTTTACAATGATGAAATCAAGATGTGCCTAAATTCTAATTAACAAAACAGTGAACTATGACTATGGAACCCAATATCCTTACTGCTGTTATAAAGAAGAGAAAAGATTGAACTCAAAGCAATTGAAAGACTGAAAATAAAGTAAACTAATCATATCACATCAACTCATTTTTGACCCCTCACCATTTGACTCGCTCTGGCTATAGGAAGTAGTCATACACAAATTGAATGATTTGATATCTAAGTTGCATGAAAGAAAACTAAGATTAAGCTACACATTCACTCTTACAATCCCTCATAATTTGGTAACTGAAGAATGATATGAATAGTCTAATCACTAACTTGTAGCAAAGTAAATGAATCAAAGCAGAACTAAGAAATAAGCAATGCTGGAAATAAAATCAATAAAGCAAATCAGCAGTAGGACAAGATAATCCCATCATGTCATTAGTCATCAAAACCTATATGTACTGCCCGGTCTTCCTATCAGAACTTGAAATGCAAACACTGATCAACTATCAACCAAATAAAAGCATGAAAGAACTTATGAACAGGAAAATGACATCAACCATGAGAAAATTAATATATGTACAACAAGTATCTATGCTATCAAAAGCGTAAAATGTAAAGAAAACATAAAGCTATACATAAGCTACAAGATCTTGGTGTACAGGAGCCCTCTGCACCCTCGGTCATTCAAAACCAATCACGAATTTGAACCAAGAATCAACGTTTTCTCATATATTGCAAAACAATCATGAAATAGAGACTAAGTCTCGACTCCAAGGCTCTTATAACAGTCAAATTTTACATAGCAACTAACTAGCTATATGCATATGGAGATGCGTTATTTATAGCAGAGAAATACATAACAAATTAACACGGCCTGCGCAGGTGGCCAAGCACGTAAAAGACAAAATCCGGAGTTATAGCAGTATGGTGGCCATGGACAGTAAATCCAAGAGATGGTTTGTTGGATTCGGTGGATGAGCAGTCCCTAGGTGTTAATGCACCTCCTAAAACTCAGGACCTTGCCACGCAAACCTCCTCGTGTTGAAAATAGAGTTGTGCCACCGCTTAACTCTTAATGTTGACCACCATTTGACCGGCCTTGACCGCAGGCTTCTATGGATGATTTGGCTGAACCAAGGGAACACGCTCCATGTCCACGTCCTTTATAGCTTGCCCATGTGGCTAAGTTCTTCAATGGACACCTGTAGCATACAGTTTAACAAAATGACTGCGGAAACTGATTATGGCTGCGGAAAGTGGCAGATTCTGCAACTGGTTGAACAAAAAACTAAAGCAAATAGCAGTCACAAAACATAGTTAGGAAACCATTTATATACTCATTTTAAACTATTATGCAGTGATTTGATAGCTTAGAGGTTCAGGTAACTGGAGAAAAAGGCTAAAAAGGGATGTAGGGAAGGTGTAAGTTTGGGACTCAACATACCCCCACTGTGAAGGTGTTGCATGTCCTATGCAACCAAAATTTAGTCATCTCCCTTTAATCTATGTATTCTGAAGCCTCTGCTAAGACATCCAGTCCTCTCCTCTTCTTCCTTGGTGCTACTACCATCCTGGGTTTCCTTATCAAACATTTGAACTTGAGATTGATTAATTCCCTGCTCAACTTCCTGCACTTCTTCTTTAGTTTCTTGTTCTTCTTATGCCACAATCCCATATGCAACATGGTATTATCATGAATAATTTTGTCCACTTTTCTTTTCTCTTTTAATGCCTCGTTTTCTTGTTTGATGTGCCTGTTTAGAACTTCCAATTCAAACACTTCGTGTTTCAAAGCTTGAACCTGTGCATCTTGTGTCACGTGAGGAAGAATGGATGGTGTGCTCAGGCCTGCAGCTGACTTCTCTAGAGATTCGAGGTAGTCATATACCTCTTGCTATTTTGGATTAATTTTAGGTGTTTGCCTTGGGTTGGTTTCTAGATTTCGTTGAGGAGGAGGACTGTCTTCTAGTTCTGGCCAAGAAGGGCTTTCATAAACATCAGACGGGCTGGCTTCAATATCAGGCAGAGGATGAGGTGGATTGTGGCCCGTTTGAAGTTTCTCAGGTGTTTCCCCACCCAAGTCAATGAAGTGGGGTCCTTTTACTTGTGTTCTCCTCCACTTTCCTTTGAGTCTACTGCTCCTTCTTAAGTACTGTGGACTAGTACTTTCTTCTTCCATAATTTGTTTCCCTTTTTCTTCCTTTTTGGCTGTGGCAGCTTGCTGTTGGAGATGCACTAGTCTCTTTGAACACTTGATAATCTTCCTCTATAGAAGGTTCTGGTGATTGATAAACATCTTGTAGGTTCCTCTTTCCCTTCAACTTTCTTTGTTTTTTTTCCTTAGTTCTTTCCTCCTTTTCTTTTTGAATAGTTTCTTCAGCTTTGTCAATAGGAGAGTCTTGAATTATGACACTTTTCCCTTTTCTCCTACTCTTTCTCGGTGCCTTTGGTGTGCTGCTTCCCGGGGCTTCGGATTGTTCTTGAAAATAGTTCCTCACTAGAAACCTCTCCCAAGTATCTTTGCTTCTTTTCAACTAGTCTTCGACTAGAATGCTCACTAATCCATGATGGTACAAATGAGGCTCTATATCTCCTATGTTCTTTTGGACTGTAGCACTCATCTTTTTCAAACTCAATAGTAAGAAATAGGGCAAATTAAGAGCTTGTTTCTCTAGAAAGTTCATCAAGAGTCTAGTGTGATACATATACATCGTACCAAACCGACCTTCACAAGTAATAAATTTTTGAATGATTAATAGTAGGCCTGCCCATTCTTCTTTCAGTGCATTAACAGGAATCCCTCTTGTAAACACAGTAATGTCCATACCTTGGTTACGCAATATGACTCTCCATGCTTGCTCATCCAGACTTTTGTTCTTGAACCAACGCTCTCCTTCCCGGGGCAAATCTGTAGCTGTAGCAATTGAGGCTTCAACGATAGTGAATTTCAGGTCCCCAATCTCTACCACTTGGTCATTAAAAGACCTTGCAAAGGCTTTTGTGACCTCCTTATTATGGTCTTTTAATTTCTGGATAAAACGATGCCATTTGGCTCTCTTCAACAATTCTTTTGCCTGCGGGTACCCTTCTAAAAATTTAAGCCGTTCCGGCTCTGCCCTAAGTAGCCATCCCATCTTCCTCTGTTAAATTTTTTTCTCTGAAATTCAACTGCCTATGGTATGAGGGTTTTATCAGAGGTAAGACGGTTCTATTTGTGGAAGAACGATGGTCGAAATGGATAAAGGAATTGGAATGTTCAGGAGTTGTAAGCGGAACAGGGGATGAGCAGCCGAGATAGAATGGAGGCATATACTAATGAAGTGCGACTTAACACAAGTGAAATGGCATCCGTATTTTGAATTTAACGGCTGTGTGAGACGTTACATTTGTTAAAATGACTGCATAGAGTACGGTGGAGAGGATCTGTATCCATATAGGTCACGTCTCATGAATGTAAGTGGAGTGCAAGAGTGTAGTTCATCCATGAGTTGAACCCGAATAATCATGAGACCATTTAGGGAGTAACGTGTGAGTTATGAAATGAGTTCGTGGAATGGTAGTGGAGCTATCATAATAATCATTGCACATAGTGAGTTTTAATGGTTCAATAACTATGCAAATTTGTGCCTTTAATTGCTATTTGAAATAAATGTTTCACCATACCTTTAGAATCCTTGTCTTTGTTGTCCAGTAGCCCTGACTCAGTTGCTCCCTGTTGATGTCTGTGGATGCCCCATATCCATGTCTTCATGTTTGGTCATACCTGCATTTTTATTTTATTGCACTAACACTTTGACTGTAATTTTGATAAATAGAGTGGTGGCTGCGGAAACTGCTTCTGGCTGCGGAAACTGATTCAGCTACGGAAACTTGGCACAGCAACCACTTCGCTAAACAAAAGATAGTGAGACCATAACTATCTGAATGGAAATGATCATGGGAAGAAGAAAAAAAATATTTATTGATGGAATGGAATGGATGAGATGGAGTGAAATGAAGTGAGTGGAGTGAAAAATGGAAATGAAATGAAGTGAGATGAGGTGAGTGGAGTGAAAGAAAGAAAATGGAAATGATAAAGAAAGGAAGTTTTTTTTTTTGGAAAATATAGAGTGTCAGGTGTCCCTGATTTTCACTCTACATTTTTTGTATAAGACTGAAATCAGAGATTGGTTTTTAGGCTCATACATTTTATTTTTTTTAACAGAAAGGAATAAAGGTTAGGTTGGTGGGGAAGAAGAATTCTTCTTCACCAACCTCATTGCAGAATTCTCTTGAAACATCTTGACAAATTCTTGTTTTGAGAGTGGCTTATGATAAATTTTTAATCTATGGCCATTCACAATAAGAGGAGTTTGAAATTCATCAATGGTCTTGATTCTTACTGCTCCATTGTTAAAGACTTTGTCGATCTCATATGGCCCAAACCAATGAGTCTGAAATTTTCCTTTGAAGTCTTTAAACTTGGAATCAAATAGTAGTGCCCAATCTCCTTCTTGAAACTTTTTCTCTTTGATATATCTGTCATGCCACTTAGCTCTTTGATGTTGAGATCAGCTCTTATAATTTCTTCTTGTCTGATCTCATCTAGTTCATTCAACTGCTCCATTCTATGTTTTTGAGCTTCTGATATGTCCATCCCCAGCTGAACTGCCATCTTGAAAGTTTTAACTTGAAATTCAATGAAGAGCAAGACTTCTTTCCCATAAACAAGTTCATAAGGAGAATGTCCTGTTGTATTCCTCCATGTAGTTCTATAGGCCCATAAGGCTTCAGGAAGCCTTTCAGCCCAATCTCTTCTATGTAGATGAATAATCTTGGTGATGATACTTTCAATGACTTTGTTTGTAGACTCCACTTGGCCATTTGCTAGCGAATGGTAAGGAGTAGATTTTTTGTCCTTGATCTTGTATTCTTCCATCAGCTTCTCCATCATGTTGGATGTAAATTGACTTCCCTGATCTATCACAATTTCTCTTGGAACACTAAAGCGAGTAAAAATATCCTCATAAAGAAAGTTAACAACTAAATTTTCAGTAGCAGCAAGTAATGCTTTGGCTTCTACCCATTTAGTGACATAATCAATGCATACCAATATATACTTCTTTTGCTTAGATGGTGGATTAATGGGTCCAATGAAATCTAAAGCCCATTTTTCAAAGAGTTCAATGAGTACCTGAGGTTGTAATGGCATTTCATTTGAAAGAGTCGGTTTCCCTACTCTTTGGCAGCTGTCACACCTTCTGACATATTCTTTTGTGTCCTTGAAAAGGGAAGGCCAATAATATCCTAAAGAAAGGATTTTATAGGCCGTCCTTTTGTCAGCAAAGTGTCCACCGCATGGCTCATCATGACATGCCTTGAGGATGTCAGGCATTTCATCTTCCCGAACACATCTTCTGATCACACAATTTGGCCCTGTGTTAAACAATTCGTTAGAAATCCATGAATATTTTGAACTCTCCTGAACAATTTTTCTTTTTTCACCAGGAAATAGTTGTGGAGGCAGTTTCCCTGTAACCAAATAGTTAGCAATATCTGCATACCAAGGAGTCTTAGTAGTTACTGCAAACAAATATTCATCTGGAAACTTATCCTCTACAGGAGAATCTTCTTTAGTATTTTGGATCCTAGACAAGAAATCAGCTACTGTATTTTGTTTTCCCGGTCTATCCAACACAGTAATATTGAATTCTTGTAAAAGTAAGAGCCATCTTGTAACTCTGCCATTAGTAACAGGTTTGTTCATTAGATATCTAATCGCAGAATGATTAGTATGGAGAAAAGTTTCATAGCCTATTATATAATGTCTAAATTTATTGATTGCATGAACAACAACTAGAAACTCTTTTCAGTCACAGTATATTTCAACTCAGTGGGAGTCAAATTTTTACTAGTATAGTAAATGGCATAAGGAACTAATCCCTTTTGACCCAATACAGCTCCTAGAGCTGTATCTGAAGCATATGTAGAAATATGGAAAGGAAGTTTCCAATTTCGCCCTCTCAAAATGGGTGCTTCAGATATTCTTGTTTTCAAAGTTTCAAATGCTGATTGACAATCAGGATCCCATTTGAATTCACAGTCTTTTGTAAGCAATTTGAAGAGTGGAGATGCTGTATTGGTGAAGTTTTATATAAGTCTTCTATAATACTCAGTAAATCCCAGAAAACTTCTAACATCTTTTTGACAAGTTGGAATGGGCAACTTGGAGATGACTTCAACTTTTGATTTATCAACTTTAATTCCATCCCCTGAAATATGGTGTCCTAAAACAATCCCTTCAGTAAACATCATAAAGCATTTTTCATGACTCAATAAAAGATTTGTTTCTTTACATCTGATAAGGACCTTTTCCAAATTCTCTAATGCCTCTTCAAATGAATCACCATAAACTGTAAAATCACCCATATAGAACTCTACACAATCATGGATTAGATCAAAAAATATTCCTAGTACTTCCCTTTGAAATGTTGTGGGTGCGTTACATAATCCAAAAGGAAGCACTCGGTAAGAAAAAGTTCCCCATGGACAGGTGAATGTGGTCCTATCTTGATCTTTAGGTGCCACCTGAATCTGATTATAGCCACTAAAACCATCCAGAAATGAAAAGTAGTTTTTGCCTGTTAGAGTATCTAATACCTGATCAATAAAGGGTAAAGGAAAGTGATCCTTTAAAGTTGCTTTATTCAATTCCCTATAATCAATGCATACCCTCCATTTACCATTCTTTTTAGGTACTATAACCAAAGGAGAAACCCATCGGCTAGCTGAAATTTGATAAATGAAGTTTACGTTGAGTAGTTTTTGGAGCTCTTCTTTCACTATCTCTCTAAGATTTGGATTCATCCTTCTCTGAGGTTGTCGGATTGGTCTACTGTTTTCCTCGATGTAGATGTGATGAATGCAAGTCTTAGGGTCAATACCTTTCATGTTAGTATACTTCCATGCAAATGCAGTAGAATGTTTTTGCAAGATTCTGGTTAGCTCTTCCTGTTGTGCTCTTTCCAAGTTTTTGTTGATATTCAATGTTTTACCTGGAAAAATCTCAGTGGTGGAACTACCAAACACTTCCATAGAGTAAAGAGACATTTGTCTAGATGATAGATACTCAATGTTAGAATTTAACTGAAATTGTGTGTGGTCATATTCTAAAGAGGTTTCAAAGTTTTCTAATGTGTTCAGAATTTGACTATCTTCACTGATTTCAGAAATGGTACAGACAGGTTGTATAGTGACCTCATCATCAACCCATTCATTATCTCCTATTTCTGTAATTGTTTTTGCTGGAGGATACAGATTGAATTTCTTTGTCGAATTACCATCATAAATATACATATCCGCTGATCTACAACTGATAAAAGCATCAGCTGTGGCTAGCCAAGGTCTTCCTAAAATGAGTGGATGCCCTCCTAGATTACTCTTGGGAGTTAAAATCATGAAATCCACTAGATACTCCCAAGAATCTAAGGAGACTGAAATGTCTTCTAATACACCATCTGGTTTAATAATTGATCGATCTGCAAGTTGCAGTAAAGTAGGTGTGAAAAGAAGATTAGGAATTTTTAGCTGTTCCATAGTTTGTCTACTCATAATGTTGATAGTAGCCCCTAAATCAATCAAAGTATTTGGAATTTCTACTCCATTGATATGTGTTTTGACAATTGGACTACCAGGATCTACATACTTCTGCATGTTAACTTTTCCCATCATGATATCTGTAATTTTTCCTACCAGGTAGATTCTTCTTGTACCTCTTGGTTTCCTTCCTGGTCTTTTGAGACTCAACTCCTTTATTGTTTTAGCTAGAATAGGAATTTATCTAATGGCTTGTAACAAGGGAATATTGATACAGACATTCTTTAATTCATCTAGAAAATCATATTCAGGCAACAAGATTTGTTTTTCCACTCCTTTATCAATTTGTAATCTTTCAGGAAAAGGAGGTGTGGATAACGATGAAGGTTTCTTGACTGTAGGAATTGTGGGGGTTGATTCTTTTTCTTTTTCTTCTTGAGTGCTTGGGTTTTGAAGAGATGCTTCAGAACCTTTATTGGCTTTAAGAGATTCTTCCTCAGAAATGCTTTGCTTTTGAGTATCTATAGAAGGTTTGTCTAAGACTCTACCAGATCTGAGTTGTACATCATTGAGAGGAACAATCATATAGGTAGGAAATTGTTGTCCTTCTACCATGTAAGCATTTTTAGGGTTTTTGTTATTTGGATTTGGCAATGGCTGGGAAGGTAATTGATCTGTCTTTTGTTGGAATGGAAGCAAGAGTTGGGAATTTGGATTCTGTTGAGAAGGTTGTTGTTGTGGAAATGGTAATGAAATTTGTGGATTCTGATTTGGAGATTGTGGAACTTGTTGGTTTTGAAAAGATGGAGGGTATTGATAAAATTGAGAAAATCTCCCATAAGGATTTTGCATACCTTGTACCCATGATTGAAATGTATTTTGAGGTTGGGACCAAATTGTTGCCAAGGATTCCAACTTGGTGGTGGTTGAAAGTTTGTGGGGTTATTAAACCCTTGATTTTGTTGCCCCTGCAAAGGTCTCCTTGAAACAAAACAAAGAGACTCGATTGAATTTGGGTCTTCTTGAAAGATAGCTTTGAGCCCAGGAATTGAAGGACAATCCTTGGTCTCATGGCTTTCTGAGCAAATCGCGCATGTTTCTACAAATTTTGCGTCCAAGGGGCATTCCCTTAGAGCATGTTTCTTCCTACACTTAGGACAAAAGATGGCCAAAGCTTCAGCTTCTGCTTTCTGCTTGTTTTGTATCTTAAGGGTGTCTAGTTGCTCACTAAGACTCCCTAAAATATTTGTTTTGAAGTCATCAAGCATGTTGCCAATCTCAGCCCTACTCACTGACCCAGTTGAAGATTTATTTGCTCTAATGAGAGAAGGATCTCTAGGCCCTTTTCCAGTTTTAGATTTTCCCCTTGAGAGATGGACAGATAGCTCTGCTATATCATGAAGTGGAAGTTGAGATATATTTCGTTTCCCCATCATATTCAAAATATCTATCCATTCATCTATAATGGCTTTTAATAGAAGGGCTTTCAAGGTTTCTTCATCTAGGTTACTCATTTTTGCTCTTTTGAGGTTGTATTGAAATATTTCAAGTAAATCCTCCAAGTTTTCGTCTTCTTTTTGTACCATTTTGAATACCTCATCCTTATGATTGGTGGGCATACAATAGTTCAGGTATCTATCCAAAAATGTTTGTTTCATGTCATTCCAAGTCCTAATAGATTGAGTAACTAACCCCATGAACCATTTTAGAGTAGCTCCCTTCAATGTTGAAGGAAACAACTTGAGTTTTTGAGCATTTTCCATGTAATCATAAGTTCGCACATGACTTCAAACTCAAATAAAAATGTTTTAGGGTCCTCGCTTCTCAACCCATAAAAGTTTGGGAGGACAGATGGTGAGATGTTTTTCGTTGTTGTTCGAGATTCCTCATCAACTATAGGAAATCCAAATGAGTTGTCTCCATCCTTGTTTCCCCCGTTGTTACCTCTACCTCCTCCATTGTTTCCTCCTCCTCTACCTCTACCTCTACCTCCTTCAAATCCATTTACTACTTCCTCTATCATGATAGCTTCCTCAGAGATTTCAGAGTCCTCTGGTTCTTCTATCAATGGCGAACGAGGAGGAATTTCTCCCTCTTCTTCTTCAGGTGATTCAACCTCTTCAATAACAATGTGTTTTCCTTTAGAAGCAAAGAAAGGGTCTTTTCCTGACTTAGATTCGGTGGATAGTGTGGGAGAGTCTCCTAATTCAGCTATTGCCTCTTGAACTCCAGGGATCCTAAGGCTAGGAGTATGAGTTGGAGATGTTGGAGGTGTATCTTGCCTATACCTTGGAGTGGATGGAGTTGTAAAAATTGAACTCTTGGCCCTAGCTATAAACCTTCCCCTAGAATCTCTTGCTCTATGCATGTCATTTTTATTTCTTCAAGTCGGGTTAATAATTCTCTTTCTGATCTTCCAGATCACTCTAGGTGCAAGAAGAGAGCATACTCAAGAAATTACTAAATCAATAACTCTCTTTTCTGATCCTCCAGGTCACACTAGGTGCAAGAGGAGAGCATACTTTGAGAAATCATCAAATTTTACCTTCCTTGAAATATTCTTATTATATTTTTAAGAATTTGGCTACCTAGTTTCACTTTTCCGACAACGGCGCCAAAATGTTTGGTAAATTTAGTGTGTTCTAAATTGCTATATAAATTGTCAATCCGGGAGTCATAAACTGCTGAAGTGAAGTGCGCTATCTATGCAAGATAACCATTTTCTTATTTCTTTGTCGTTTTTAGTTTTTTTTATTTGTTTTTGGATTTATCTTCTTGTTGATTCTCTAATGTGAGATGGTGTGTGAGATGGTGATTCTAGTAATCAAGTATGGACAAAAGTATTCAAGGTAATGGTGGCCTTTAAAATAATTTCCAAACTTCAAATTGTTCCAAAGGTGGTCAAACATACAATGATGAAATCAAGATGTTCCTAGATTCTAATTAAACAAAATAGTGAACTAGTGACTATGAAACCTAGTATCCCTGCTGTTGTATAAAGAAAAGAAAAGGCTGAACTCAAAGCAATTTAAAAACTGTAAGCAAAGTAAACTAAATCATATCACATCAACCCATTTTTGACCCCTCACCATTCGAGTCGCTCTGGCTATAGGAACACAAATTGAGTAATTTGATATCTAAATTGCATAAAATAAAACTAAGGTTAAACTACACATTCATCCTACAATCCCTCACCATTCGACTCGCTCTGGCTATAGGAGGTAACTGAGAATGATATGAGTAATCTAATCACTAACTTGCAAAAGTAAATAAACTAGTATCAAACTATACATTCACACTCAATCCCTCACCATTCGACTCGCTCTGGCTATAGGAGTTAACTGAAGAATGATATGAATATTCTAATATCTATCTTGTAGAAAAGTAAATGAACAAAGAAAAACTAAAGAAATAAGCAGTGATGGAATTAGAACCTATAAAACAAATCAGCAGTAGGACAAGATAATTCCATCATGTCATTAGTCATCAAAAATTATATGCACTGCCCGGGCTTTCTATTAGAACCTGAAATGCAAACACTGATCAATTAACTATCAATTAAAAGCATAAAAGAAGCTATGGACAACAAATAACATAAATATCATGAGAAAGTTAATATATACAACAAATATTTATGTTATCAAGAGCGTAAAATGAAGAAAAATATAAAGCTATACATCAACTAGGGGACCTTGGTGTACAGGGGCCCTCTGCAACCTCGGCCAATCAGAAACAATCATAGATTTGGACTCAAAATTAGTGTCTTCTCATATATTGCAATGTAGTCATAAAATAGAAACTAAGTCTCGGCTCGATGGCTCGTACAAATAGTCAAGATTACATAACAACAACTACCTTATACACATACGAAGATATGTTATTTATAGCAGAAAATACATAACTAATTCATAAGTTCTGTGCTGGTAGCCAGACACGTAAAAGACCATAATCAGAACTTTAGTAGAATGGTAGCCGTGGGAAGTAAATCCAAGGAGGTGGTTTGTTGGATTCAGTCCATGAGCAGTCCCTAGGTGTTAGGACACCTCATAAAACTCAGGACCTTGCCACGCAATCCTCCTCGTGATGAAAACAGAGTCATGCCACCGCAAAACTCCTTATGTTGACCACCGTTTGACCGGCTTTGACTGCGGGCTTCTGTGGATGATTTGGCTGAACCAAGGGGACACATTCCATGTCCGCGTCCTTTGTAGCTTGCCCATGTGGCTGAGTTATTCAATAGACATCTGCAACATAGAGTTTAACAAAAAGGCTGCGGAAACTGATTCTGGCTACAGAAAGTGACAGATTCCGCAGCTGGTTGAACAAAAATCTAAATCAAACAACAGTCACAAAACATAGTTAGGAAACCATTTATATGCTCATTTTAAACTAACATGCAATGATTTGATAGCTTAGAGGTTCAGGTAACTGGAGAAAAAGGCTAAAAAGGGATGTAGGGAAGATGTAAGTTTGGGACTCAACAATGCCCTAATAAAGAATGGCACTTGGAAGCTAGTTGATGCTCCATTGGGAACCAAACCAATTAGCTGCAAGTGGGTCTACAAGAATAAGTATAAAGTTAATGGCTCACATGACAAGCACAAAGCCAAGCTTGTGGAAAAAGGTTTTGCACAAAAGGAAGGGGTCGATTATGAGGAGACTCTTCCCCCACAACAAAATGGGCTACCATTTAGACACTCTTTTCCCTAGCAACTCAGAACAATTGGAAAGTCCATCAAATGGATGTAAAAACTGCTTTCTTGAATGGAGATCTAAAAGAAAACGTTTTTATGTCCCAGCCTGAAGGATTTGCTGTGAAAGATCAGGGACATAAAGTATGAAAACTTTTGAAATCCTTGAATGGCCTCAAACAAGCACCTCGAGCCTGGTATGAAAAACTAACTGAACATCTTCTGAAACTTAATTTCAAACATTATGATCTTGACGATGCAAATTTGCTTTTCAAGAAAGTTTGAAAAATAGTTGTATATCTTGTGGTATATGTAGATGATGTTTTGATGATAGGGAAAAATGAAAGCTACATTGCATCCATAAAGAAGGAATTGAAGAAAGGTTTTGAGATGATTGGTTTGGGCTATGTCAATTACTATCTTGGTATTGAAGTAACTCAACATCCGAAGTCCATATCCCTTTCTCAAAAGTAGTACATTGGAGATCTATTGAACAGGTTTGGCATGAATGAATGCAATCCTTTGACTACTCCAATGGAACAAAAATTAAAGCTCACATCCATTGAAGGAAACGAATTTGAGGATGCAACAAAGTATAGATAGATTGTAGGAAGTCTCAACTACCTAACTACTACCAGACTAGACATTTTGATTTTTGTTGGAATCCTCTCCAGATTTATGCAAAAGCCTTGTGAGGTACATTGGTCTGCTACAAAAAGAGCTCTAAATTACTTGAAGGGAAATCAAGATTTTGGAATCAAGTATACACAGGTGGGCGACTTCAATTTGATTGGATACTTTGATTCAACTTCAATGGAGACAAAGAAACTGGGGTATCTACTCCAGGTTATGCTATGAGTCTTGGATCAAGAGATGTCTCCTAGAGATCACGCAAACAATCAGTTCCAGTAGATTCCACAATAGAGGAAGAATATGTGGTAGCTGTTGAAAATGTAACGAGATTATGGAGCTTAGTGAAAAGAAGTCGCCTTCACTAAGTGCGCCCGCAGGCTATTTTTGGCGCAAAGTCTATTTTTAGACTATGTCTATTTTTAGACATATGGATCATGGTCTATGAGTTGCAGTATGCTATTTGTGGATGACTGGTCAAGTTGGTAAAAATATATGGACCTCTATTTTTAGACATATGGGTGTAGTCTATTTTTAGACTGTTACGCTAAAAATAGAACAGTCGAATATTATTAGCTCTTAATAATATTTGGACTATAAACATTATCTTATTCTCTTGGAGCACTTTAGTTCAAGCTACGGATATGGCACATGCAACTTCCAGAAGGAAATATGATTTTCTTATGGGTTACTTGAGCTATTTCATGAAGGACTTCAGTTAGAACTCAAGTGATTGAGTTTGGTGGAGTTGAATGAGGAGTTGATGGAGTTATGTTCAGTTTGACTTAGTTGAACTAGTTGTATTTAGTGTAATTAAAAAATACACTAGTGTTGAGTGATGTGAATTAGTTATTAATTAATTCACTAATTATTAACTCATGAATCAACTGAGGAATACATCAGTTAACTCAGTGCATGGACAAGTGTTAGAGGTGAGTGAAAGGGCAAGACAGCTGTCAGTTGTGACTATAGTTGTGCATGTGATTTGCACAATTAGTGGATTGAGATTGCCAATGAGGATTGTGTAGTGTTACACAAGGGAAGTATAAGTTTGAATCAACCATTCATCAGTATTCTCATGCAGGATTGCGCAGTGGAGGCAGGCAATTAGTGGAGGATATTTGAGCCAATGATTGATTCAGATCTGAGCTAGTTTGTGTGTAACAGGTGGAGATAGTACTAAGTACTTGTGAGGAGTATTGTACTATGTATTGTTACATGTTCTCAATCAATATAATATATAGATAGTTGGGGGTTTTCAACTTTATGCTTTCCTCGGGTACATATTGTGTTGATATATGTGACTGATGCTTCAATGTGCGCATGTGATTGTTTCTTAATACTGCAAAATTGATGATCAACATAGAGGAGGTTATGTATTATGCATGATTCCGCAAATTGTGTATAATAAGGATAATCTCTGTGAATAAGTGTCATATTATTCAAAATTTCTACAGCAGCAGCTGAGACAACAAAAGAAACTGTGTGGCTGAAGAAAATTCTTGAATATTTGCAGGTAAAACAAGTGCAATCGACTCCACTCATGATTGACAATACCTCTACAATAAAGTTGGTCAAGAACCCAAAGTTCCATGATCGAACAAAGCACATTAATCCTAAATATCATCTGATTCGACATCATGTTGAGGCCAAAACAATCCATCTCCGCCATTGTTCCACTAATGAGCAAATTGCAGGCATCTTCACCGAAGAACTTGGAAGAGAAAAGCTTAAAAGATTCAGAATGATGCTTGGACTCACCAACATCCCTTCAAATTAAGGGGGGGAATGTTGACACCTAATCAGAAGGATTGGGTGTACAACTATAATTAATGTAAATAAATAATAGAGAAGATAGAGAGTCATCGCGAGATGAACCAAATAGTCACTCCCTATTGTATATAATAATGAACAACCTAAATGAATAAGATGAGTTTTGATTTAAGGAGTTACCTCTTGGTCTAACACCATCTTTCTTGGTCAAAGTATAGGCTTCCCATACTTAGCTTAGTCGAATCATCTCTGCTGTGATTCAACGTGAAATATTTCTCCATTTGTGCTAGCATATGGCCGGATGAGAGACATCAAATTTATACATGTCTAGATTGGGTGATCAAGGCTCGGACTATTGGTGGTTTCCATAGAAGTGAAGAGAATGGCTAGACTCACCCTCAAGGTTTTCATTAAAATCATATACCTTTGATTGTTTCCCTGACTTGCCCTTTGTGATTGTGTCATTTAAGGTCTGGATCTCCTTTGTTAATGCCTCCAAATTTTGTTCAAGGGTGTCTATCTTCTCATTGGCCATAGCTTGAGTTCTGGTTTGTACCATGCACAGATCTAGTGCACTTTTCGTTGCTATGAAAAAAAAAAATTGGGACCACCAAAAATTTTGACGCTGACAAGTGAATGGTACCACGTTACTTAGCTTGTCGACCTGATTCTGATGGGATAAGTCTCTTATAAGCATCCTGGGAGGGTCTCAGACATTTTTTTTTTCTTTTACTCTGAAAGGAGTTTTACTCCTCGCTTAGGAATACTGCAGTAGTTGATTCCTAGAAAAGTTAATTCTGCTCGATGTCCTACGAAAATCATGCCCAGGTATAGGAGCCACACAAATAGTTATATCTGTCAGCAAAACACTCAACTGCAGAGTATGAGTAGGAATGTGGTAGTGATCGAACCCCTACTGCTAGATTTGAATGGCGGATCTGATTGTTGCGACTGCTACAGAACCGAAACTGCAGGATTTGAAAGGTAAATCTAGTAGATCTGATTGGAGGATCTGATAGATCTGAATGGTGGATCTAATAGATTTGAATGGCTGAACTGATTGTTGCAGCTGTGACAAAACCTAATCTGCTAGATCTAATCTAGCAAAGATGATGTGTGATCTAAAGAGAGACAAGGGAACTATGGTCTCAAGGAGTGTCAGGTGTTATAGATCGCAATATACATAAGGGTGTGACAGTAGTACCCTTAGCCGTACAACCTGAATACCCTATCCTATGCGTAGGTAATCTCCCTGAATGTTGTTCTCGTTGTACTGTAGCAGCAATACGACCAACAGTTTATCTACGGTGAGGTCTCAAGAGAGTCTAGGGGGCTTTCGATATACCCAGGGGGTACTTGGAAGACAGTTCATGTGCAGTTTTGTCTAATGCGCTACTACTCGAAAGGCTACCCACAGGGGTTACAAGGGAGTCCAACAAGCATGACCACCTCTTGTATTTCCTACATGCATGACTCCCCAAATTTGTAGTTTTATGCGCTCAATGATAGACCCCATGTTTTAAAGACGCTCGAACACGCCTCTAGCCAAAAAATATTCTTCTAAAATGGAAATTCCGCTGGCCTTGGAAAGTGCTATAATACTACTTATTATGCTCTTGAGCTATGAGAAGATACCAGAATACTAAATATGTGAAGAAATCTACCTAGAACACAGAACAATATGAAATAACAAAATGTACTTTATTATTCAGAAAGGAAAGTAATGTTCACTTGCCTCTTTGAGGGGGCAACCTCCAATAGAGTTGGGCTCAATTACAAAATAAGACATGACGCTCCTCAAGGGGAGTCTCTATCCTTTATATAGGATTCATACATGCAGTACCATGGGTCAGTACCATGGTTCTTATTAATACCATCTATCTAATACCATTGCCCATTTGTAGCTAACTGTGGTCCCTTCTTTAAATGTGGGTCAACCACTTACAATTATTAATATGGGCTTTATTAACTCTTTCACTAACTATAACTATGACCCGACCTTATTACATAAATAAGGGGGTTATGCTTGGACCCTAACAAACATGGTGGAAATAATGTATACATATTATGAGGAGAAGATGGAAAGAGAGGAACAGGAGAAAGAAATATCATAAAATGACACTCCATCTCCATGTTGCAGTGACCATTCATCTTCTTCGTCATCTTCTCATCATTCAAATGAGGAGATCAATTAGAGCCTTCAAGAAGAGAATTCTCAATTGAGGAGACTTCTACAAGAAGAAAAAGAGGAGAAGCATAGATTTTCTCTTTAGTTAGGATTCATGGAGAGGCCATGGAAAAATTAAAGCAAAATGAAGGCTTAGCGACGCCAATCATCATGTGTTTTAGAATTGACAACTGAGGTAAAAAATGTTGGTCATTCTTTAGTTTCCTTTTGACATGACACTATATCTGTTAGAAGCATGGAGGTACCCACTTCGGTAACTGGCATGAGACTCTTTACGAATATGTGGTATAAAGGAGGAGGATATGTTGTTAACGGCCATGCAATGACTTAGCCAATGGAGGTTGTACAGAGACCACGATTCGCAAGTTTGGGATACACTGAAGGATAGTACTCGAAGGTATCATAAGATTCCAAGACATTATTGAATCCATCAGAGAGAAAAGGATGATTGAAACACATCACAACCCTCTCATAACATTGCACATTGCAGAGGAAGATCTAAGGTAAGCTTTCATCACCAAAATTGCACTAGAGACAAGAGAGGTATAAGCAGTCTCAATATTCTAGAGTTCATTTTGATTACAAGCATATTTAAGTATGGGAGTTTACGCAGTGCATTATATTAGATATCATTTTGGGATTCAACTGCGTTAAGTAAGTCATTCAAACGTATGACCATTTCCATGAGAGGTAGTCGTAACTGACTAATTTCTCATGATTTTTGAATAGTTCACTTAGCACTCATTGCATCGGGTGATGCTCACAGGCGTGAAGAAGTGGGATTGAAACTAGTGAAATGTGGAGAACGAATCACATAGCATCAATCATCACTTCCGGGGCTTGCACCCGGTAACCAGGACTTCCCAGGAGGTCTCCCATCCCAGAACTCCTCTGGCTCAAGCGCGCTTAACTGTGGAGTTTTTCCACAATCAAGCCCACTTAGCTTGCTACCCCATTTGCAAAACCTTAGCAAGTATTGTGCCTCATGAACCATTCAAGTTAGAGATCCCTTGACTCTTTGAGACCATCTGGCAGGCTTCGTTTACCACCTATATGAGTTGTCTATTCTGCGCCACTACCTCGTCGCGTTGGAGGCTCAACTATTCAATGTTGATGTGCTGCTCGCTCATTACATTGAGCGTGTGACCCTCCTTGGCTCGTAGTTCTACAGTAACTCCATCCTACAAAACATAGAGCATATCCCGAGGGAGTGCAACCATATTTATCTCGATTCCCTTCAGCCCGCTGACCATAGGCCTATCGACCTTATTTTCTGTAACTAGTGCTCCCTTTGGAAGCACTATTGTGTTAGTCATCTGGGCGCACAACATCTCCTCAGTGGCGGTCGTGCCTAGTGTGAGGTTAGTTGACACAGTGCCAACCTATGGGGTGCACATCTGCAACTCCTATATCTGAACTCGGAGAGCTCCCAACATCATCTAGTGTTCCTCCACGAATTGTTGGAGGGTCTCTGATGTGACGTCCCTCACTGTTTCCCCAATGTCGTGTAGATCCCCCTCAGTGAGGGTGATCAGGTCGAAATAAGTCTTTGAAGCCTTCGACTTCTTCTTTGGCCCTACCTACTCTCTTGGGCATGGTCATTTCAGCTACGTGGACATTGTCTGCCAGTCCGCGCCACCTTGTTTTGTATCTGTTTCCTGTTCAGGCGAAGGCGACTTGTCTCCCTCGCGCTCTTCCTCGGTTGCCTTCTGCTGTTCTTCTACCATCTTCACAACATTACACGCCGCCTGGGCCTAAGATGTTGCCACTTTGTTCTTGCATTTTTCTGCCAACTGCATCATCCGCAGTTTCACCTCATCCTTTTTCCATTGTGTGGCAGACTTTTCTGCTTCCACTGCAGATTTGGCTGGAGCACGCCACTCCGCCGGCCACGACTCAAGGAATGCCAAGATGACGTCGTATGTCACCAAGTATGGTAGCTCGCGCCACATCTTCATGGGGTCCTTTCGCGCCCTGATGTAAACATAATGGAAATGTGCCTTGAACTCCGCAAAGCTCTGCAGACTATTGTAGACCGTGGGCGATAACCGCGGCTTGCGATTAATCCCCATTCTGATGTTCATCTCCATGAACACCGAGAAGATTTTACTGTCCCTTATCCTTTGCGCATCTCGGGTTGCCCACCGCGAAGCGTACTTCACTGCCTCCGGAAGGTTCTGCGCGATTGCCGGGAACTGACTATCTTCAGACAATTCCCATGCCACCAGTACTATGGACAATAGAATCCAGACATAGTGAAAAATCTTCCCCTGCTCTTGTGCCTCTCGACAATTCTCAAGGAACTATATGCATAAGTAGTTTGCCCAGTTGAACTGGACCCTTTCTACACATTGCGTTGCAAGTGTAACCACCGGCGTGGACACGTCATCCGCACGGCACTTCCGCATAACCTTCCTTGCCAATATCTATGTTGCGACTTTGACCGCGGTGTTATTGATGTTGGAAATCGCATACCCTCTGTTCTTCTTCTCCAGCTTGAAATTCTTCTTCATGGCCTTCGCGATGGCCAAATCATCACTCTTACCCTTCGAGATGTTCACTGTGTTGGCATTCTGGCACAGGTTTGGCAGTTTTGGTGCTATGACATAGGTGTTGTCCTTGATGGCAACTCACTCTGGTTACAGATCACAGTTCAGGCACTCAGAAAGAAGAAAAAGACATATACGCAGGTTCACTTTGATGAAGCCGCGTATACACGCGAGTTGGACATTCCCAAGGCGCGTATGCGTATACACGCACTCTCATGCAAGGAAAAGCGCGTACATGTGGGAAAACTTGTTTCTGGTCCATGGTATTTAGTCCTTGGTATTTGAACCTATGGTTTTGGGCCATGGTATCTCGTCATAAGTATTGATCCCAAGTATTGGGTCCATGGTA
>APFE031131025.1:81589-137198 GCA_000404065.3 Pinus taeda
CCCATGTCTTGCAGTAAAGAAACAAATGAAATTTTCAGTTGTTCATGATCCATTCAAGCATAGCAGAATTATTTCCTTTTATTGTTTAACACATTAAAACGAATTTGTTCTGTAAAATAAATCAACCATAGATGCAAAAGAAGTTGATGAAGCAGTTCACCCCTCCTGGGCTACGTCTGTTGGGTCCAAGGCTCCCAAATGGGTCAGTCGTCATTTTAATTAAATGCTCAAAATAAATTTACAGCTGAATAGAAGTCTCTACATGTGAAATAGACTGTAAAATCGGATTCAGAACACATGAATCCTTTAGGATTGACTGCTGGTTCACCTCCAATGGATACCTGCCACCTGAAACAGTTCTCTTAAAACTGGGCCCTAATGGCTCCTAGAACTTTCACGGCTCCAAAACCTATGCAAATGACCTCTAATGGCTGAAAGACCCACGCCAATGGCTTCAGAATGTCTAAAATACCCAAAAAAAAAAATCATCCACCACCTTTCCTACTCAAAGTTATGGCCATTTAATGATAACTGCCAGTTTCCCCTAAAAGAACTCCAGCTAACTTTAGTGGAGGCCAGTTAGCTCCGGCAAATCTGGGCGTCCGCCAAATTTGGCGCCACTGCCAACAATCCCGCCAAATTCACCTTAACCGCCGGCTAAACTTTCGCATGTGACCACATTGAACAACTCGGTGGTTATCCTTGGAATCTGTGCCAGTTGTTTGGTTATGGCCCTGGTTCCAGGCACTTGGTCATATGGAATAGGGGGCTGGCCCCCTTCTTTTCCTGGTCGTAGCAATTTCAAAACTTAAATACTAACTGTTCCCATTGACTTCCAATTCACGCGGCTGTGGCGTATTGGTAATGCGTTGGAGTTGTGGTGGGTAGGTCGGGGGTTCAATCCACAACCCACCAAAAATTTTGACATACGCCCCCATTGCTTACGTCACCTGAGCCATGTGGTGGCCTCTAGGCTTGCCACGTGGCAGATTTTGATTGGCCCATTCAAAGGAATATTCCATGGAATATTCCCAAGGAATATTCCATGGAATATTCTTTTTTTTTTTTTAATTTTTTTTGAAAATTCAAGAATTAAGGGTTATTGGGTGATTTTGTTTTTGCCATAACTTTCACATATGGTGACCGTTTTTCGAACCGTTTGTGGCACTAGAATCGGGAGGACGATCTCTATCCATTCGTTTAGGTTTAGGACAATTCTAAGGACTTTCAATTTTGAGCATTTTACGACACTTGGGACATCAGCCCCTGATCAGTAATATTTCTCCTTAACAACATCCCTAAAAGATTTCTAAGAGGGTGAAACTGCAAATAGTGGGGATTCCACTAAGGCCCTCTTATCATAATAAATTTCCCAACAGTCGTTGACATGGGTGGTGCTTTTAAGGAGTGGAAAAGTAATATTTTCTCTATCAAAAATGTTATGGACCAAAAAATATCCTTCCAACATATTTAACCATTTATCTAAAGCATCTGTATCTATTTGTTCTTCAACTATATGAATATCAAAATTAACTTGTACCTTAAAGGGGTTGGCACCTTCGAAGTGGTTGTTGGATGAAGATGTGTTATGCATTGGTATACATTGAAGGATCCAGGAAAAACTATCCATCGTCTCATTCCTTTGTCACTCGATGGATTATACGAGCAATAATTTGATAGGATATCCTACTCCATCAACATTCTTTTCTTTATCCATGGGAGGCCATTGGGGTCCATGAGGCTAGCCTTGCAAGGGTTCATTCAGCTCAATTTTTAGCTCCTTATAACCTGACCTCATTGGGGACATGCATGGAAAAACAGAGAAAGAGAGAATAACTTTGATACCAATGATATGAATTTAAGAAGGGAATGAAATTAAATACAAATTTAAAATAAATCATGGAGATATAATGAAATTGAACTTTAATTAATAAATTGAAATGCTCGAACTATATATAGGTATAATGAAAACAAATCAGCTTGAATGGTGGTAGCTTATCTCTAAGAAGAGATGTGATGGCTACGTGTATTTCTAAATTTTGTTAAAATGAGGCTCAAAGTCATGTTTATCATGAATAAATAATGGTATATGGGTCTTGTATAGATGGTGATGGAGTGTGTTATTAAGGCATTTCTAGATGTCAAGTCACTGGTTATATTCCCAACCCTATTTAGTTGTTATTCTTGAACATGACCACAATGTAGCCTCACTAGTGTGGAACCTATAAAAAATTCATAAAGAAACAATGAGAAACACTAAACATCCAAACGCTTACCCTAGAAAATGAAGTGTCAAAGGCTTATGGGCTCCGATGCGGCATGTCAGAATGTCATCTTTCTAAGGTTATAACTTTGACATATGATCTTCGTTTGGTGTGCATGATATACCATTAGAAAGTTATATCTAACTAGGACAACTTATGAATATTTATGGTAGCTTATAACTATCATGAACCCATTTCCCCAAAAAACATGATTTAGGGCCTTGGAATATCTCTGAAAGGTCAAGACCTGAAAACTACCAAAATAAGAAATTATGTTGTGAGCTAGTGGAATAGGTGGGTGGTCACCAATATACACCTAGATCAATGGGGTATTATAAATTAATAATATCATTCAATTGATCAAATTAAAGAAAATCATGAGGGTAGTTTGGTATTTTATATATCATCTATTAGTTACTCCAAAGTAGTCAAGGATGTATGAATTTTTTTGTTTTGTTTTAGGATTGGGTTTGGTTGGTTTATGTTGGCATCAAGTTTAATGTATGATGACAATGATTTTTGGTTCACATTATGCTATAAGGTAACCAAGTGTCTTGCAATTCAATAAGGTTCTCGTGTTTAGGAAATTATTTAAGTTTTTTTTTTCCAATTTCAAACCAAATTTTCAAAAGAACCAATGAAAACGCACACACCCCCCCCCCCCGCCCAACAAAAAGAAAAAAAAAAAAAAAAAAATTATCAAAATGTTTATCTAGAATACAAAGAAGTTCAAATTCTATGATGTGGTTCTTGAAATATATGGAGGGAATATTTGGCCCAACAATATTCAAAAAACATGCCATGCCATCCAAAACAAGGAAAAAATGGCCATAGAATGCTCAATGCCTACTTGACCTTTTGGTTTGTTGGGGGGCATGTGTTCTTGATGGCCACCATACCACTTTTGGGGTAATCATTACCATGCAAGCACCCATCATTAATTTATTATATTATATATATATATAATATATATTATATATATATATATATATATATTATATAATATTATCGTTATTTATTCATTATTTACTATTATTATCTTTTTTGTTTATTACTTATATTCATTAATATTATTATTATTACGACATGTCATTTACGTCCAAGGTGGTATGATGGCTTAAATATTATTTTCCATTTATTGAAGTTATGCCAATAAAATGAGTATTTAGATGGTTTGGTTGGATAGTCCTCTCCAAGAGCTTTCTAACAATATACTACACTTCGCCAAACTCCTTCAGAATGAAAAATATGCCAATTTGAAAGTGAACATTGATTAAAAGGGATAAAATCACCAAATTTTTTAAAGATTATGCATTTTATAGACATATATATGCACTCATGAGAAATTGGTGTTTGTTGGCACACAAACATGTGCATTATTTAATGGGATTAACCATCATGCAATTTAGGGAGGATCTGATGATTATGTGGTTGATACATGGCATATGGAGCACAAAATTATGCAATGTTTAATGGATGTCATGCCCCCCAATTCCCTCTAACCTCCACCAGTAGGAGCAGTAAAAATATGACATGTTGTTGCTAGGTAGATGACATGGACCCTTTAGTGACAACTCACGTCGACTTATGATGTAGCAAGTAGAGCCAATGACATATTAACATGTTAGGAGGATGACAAATGTGACATAACAAGCTCACCTAATGGTAGGTTGAAAGGTGGCGACATGAGTGACATGGAAGCTAGATATGTCAAATGATGTGGTAGTAAGGTAGGGTGCCACATGGCATGTCCAGTTAGCATTTTTGGGTGGAAAATTAGGCCCAATTTGAGTGACACATGGCACTACTCAAAGAGTTCGACATGGCATGATAACCTCATGTCGATGTCAAAATCATATTGACTATGGACTCTTAAGTACTAAGTTACATAGCACTGTCATATGGAGGAAAAGGGAAAGGCCAAAGGGCTACCCTACTCATGGCCTAAACATTAAAACAAGTCACATGGAGGTTTCAATGTCGGCCCCAAACTTGATTCATGTCAACCGCAATGATGGCTCGAAAACATCCACACACACAGACACATGTGTGTGTGTATATAGGTGCAGTGCAATGTATGTGCAATAATTTGGTTTGACACATAATACAAAACATGTATTTATGGTTAAGCATGGAGATTTTTGACTTTGTCGCAAGGTCAAGTCTTGGTTTATCATTTGGTATTATCGATATAATCTGAGACAAAAAGTATAACATGTCTCTGTGGTTAAGCATGAAGGTTTTTGGCTCTGTTGCAATGTTGAGTCTTGGCCCATCATTGGCATATGCGTTTTGGAACAATAGTCAAGCATGAATGTGTTTTACTCTATCGTGAGGTCAAGTCTTGGCTTATCACTAGCACGGTTTATACTTTGAGCCACAATGAATAGTATGGCGTAGTGGTCAAGTGTGAAGGTTTTTGGCTCTATCGTGAGGTTGAGTCTTGGCTTATCATTAGCATTTAGTTTTAATTTTAGATTGGTTTTTGCCTACAGTTTGGCTCATATCAAACAAAAATTGTGACACCAAGAATAAACAAACAACCCGACAGTGGAATTGGTATTGGGTCTAGTTGCATCACAAGTCATGAGTTTGAGTCTTTTTATGCCTACCGAGATTTTTATTACTTATAAGTGTATTCAGTCGAACCTTCAGTCAACCTAGGAGGGTGCGTTCTGTCGAGTGCACCAGGAAAGTGCATTTTTAGACTGTTGTTTGGAAATGTGCATTTTGTTGAACTATTATTTTTTATAATGTTTTGTAGGCCATTTTGAAATCCAAATTAATTTTTGAAAAGGGAAAAATGGCAAGAACATTTTTGTAGTCTAAAAGGGGGACACAAAAGGTGATGAAGAGAAGTCTTTGAGGGAAAGAGGCTATATTTATTTTGTTGTCATCAAAATGTTATAGGGCTTATGAACATGTTTAGTATTGGTACAAGAAATGAAGAAGATTATACTATTGATGATTAAAGAATAGGTTGAGACTGCATTGATATGATCAGATTTGTAAGGAGGAATTATTGTGTCTTAAGCTTGTGGATCCAGTTTGAAAGATTGTGAAAAGTGGTCCACTATTTTTTGGTGAAAGAGGTGGGTGCCTCAATATGGTTGGAGCCTATAGCAAGTTTGCGCTTACAAATTTCATAGGTTAATGTCTCATTCCGTTTGAATCCTACAACAAGTTGGTGCTTTCATATATTTAAGGGTAGGTGCCTCCAACAAGTTCGTTCCTGCAAATTGATTTTGGGGGTTGGTGCCTACAAATTGATGTAACTAGAAATTAAAGAAGATAAGAAGATTTTTGGTTTTCTCTTGTGAGGAGCTTCCACATACATTTTTGTGTTCATGTGTATTGATGTGATGATTTATTTCACTGTTATATTTTCAGTTATGATGAATTGTGAAATTGTTTAAATTGGTTAAATTGGACATTACACTGATTCAACCCCCTCTTAGTGTAATCATAATTTTAATACAAAGAGCCAAATTCTTGTACAACTCCACAAATTATGTTATTTATACAATTAGAAGGAGTTGATTATAGTAATTACTAAAAACAAACATTGGGGTGATTTGGAGGTTGATTCTCTAACTACTAGTCATTTTTTCCAACTTTCCAAAAAGTAAATTGCATAAATAACCACATGGGAAAACATGTTTCCTTTTGGGTGGTTTTAAAATTAATATTTTATATATTTTTCTATTTTTGCAAAAGGGAATTTTAATTTAGTGGCCTTTCAAACTTCATCCATGAGAAACTTATGAAGATTCCCCTTCTATATGGTTAACATGTTGTGAATGTCTTGCAGATGTTGTTGAATCACACTTGCAAATTGTCCCAAAACTTGATCAATTGGGTAAGAAATTTTAGAAGGACCAAGTGAAGGTAATTTTCATTTTTTGGTTGTGTCCTCAATGGATTCCAGGTCTTAGTGTGAACTAACTACTCCTTTTTTATTTGTTTTTGTGATGCATGAATAATCCTTCCACAATAGCTGGTATCTTGTTTAATATCATATAGTTTAGATGTACTAAATATCCCAAATTGTTGATATTCATTACATATACATTTATTTATTTATTTGATGAAATCTATATAATCCTAAATTTTTCCTAGCTACCCATTATAAATGAGGTTTTGTTTGTTCAAAATATATAACTATAATCTTGCTTTCTATAGTTTAAAAGCTTTGAAGTAAAAGTCTCTTTTTAATTGTTTATTTCTTGATATTATTCTAATACTTGTTCCACAACAATGTATACTAATCCTTATGATATTTTATAATAATTTACTTGATTTTCAAGCAAATAAGTTTTCTTTTCTAGATTTTGAATGCCACCTGCTTTTGAAATAGTCTTACTGGATTTTTCATGAGATAAAACTAAGATAGAAGAAAGAATATCAAACAATTTTGATATGTTTGTATCAATACTTTTTCCTTAGTAGTAAAGAGAACTTTATTGTCAGGCTGACTAAATTTTCCTTTTTTTAAGGTTTCGTTTACTATAGCGCACATTTTTTTGTTATGAGTAATACGTTCTAGGTCAAGGAAATCTTACATATGATTTAGAATAATTTGGTCACCTCGTGATAATATATTTCACATTCTACTTGGTTAGTTACATACTCCATTTAGTAGTTGTGTCCTTAACATCTTTACCCTTGTTTGTGCTTGGTTTAGTGATCACGAAATCCTCCATAGTTAAATTAATGAAGATTCTTAGAGGGGGATAGGCTTGTTGTGTTGTTTACTATGAACCATCATTTCTCTAGACTATATTTTGTATTCTATGTGGCAAGTCCTTGATATTTTTTATAACTTTTATTTTTTCTTATTCCTCCTTGTAGGCTTCCTCTTCTAATCTATCATTTTATTGTACCTCCAACCTTGTCTTTTTATATTTTTCATCTTCTTCCTTCAATTTTTGTTCCACTTTGATTCTTGTCCTTTTAACATATTTTTTATAGTTTATATCTCATTATTTTCTTGCCTTTCAATATGTTACCTTTATCATCTATTCCACCTCTCTCTCCCTTATTTATTCTTATGAATATTCTCTTTTCTTACTCCTCTTTCTTTAATAGTTTGTATACTTTAGCTAGATTCAATTTAATTATCTCCATCTCATTTTCTCAAGACATACTACATGTGGAGGAAAAATCCTTTGATTGGAGAATTAATTGTACTTCCTCCAAAGTTACAACATTCTCAAATAGGAACTCATGGTCCCATTGGTCATGTGCATAGGGCCATGTGGTTAATATCATTATGATATTATTTCCTTGTAGGTCCAAGGGACCATGCATTTTAAATTGGCCTTGTGGAAATTTGTATTCCAACATGGAATTTTCTTCTTTTCTTGACTAATTTGAATTTAGGAATCCATAGTATTATATTTACATGTTAATTAATTAGGGAAAAAATCAATTTACTTGCATTCTTTTCCTTTGAGTAATTGAAACCTTTCAAAATTGTTTGAGAAATAATGTCTTCTAATATCAATTTTTTGGAAACAAACCTTGGAAAAATATGGGAGGAGAAGTCATCCCACAAGTTCTCAAATAGGTAAGATCTTCTTATGAATACCAATTTCCTATATTCATTGTGATTCTTTTCTACTTAACCTGTGACATTCCTCGTATAAAATTGATTTGTATAGGGATGTAAGGGAATGATTGCACAATTGAGCATAATCCCTTTTATATTTGATCTTTGACATTGATTGGTAGTAGACATGTACTAGTGTCTCTTCCATATGCCAGTTTCGATTTAACCTTGGAAAAGGGTTTGTGGCATATATAGTATCCATTAAATGGGAAGCCATGTAAAATGTTGGTAAAACTTTAGTTTTAATGAGTATAACAAAATATAATCCAATTGAATATATTTCTTGTAGTTATAATTATATACATAAAGGTACCCATATATCCTTAAAGTGAATACAATTCTACTCTCAATATTTTCTAAACATAATTTCCAGGGCATAAATGTATGGATCTCTTAGGTTAACCATAGTGTACACTCCATTAGTCTTTTCAGAGAATCTTTTATCTTTGGCCTAATATGTTGTCAAGATTTTATTTATATCGTGTTCTCTATGAAATTGCTCCACAAAGCCAAAGATCATGTGTTTTTCTAATTCATGTAATATATGGAGCTTTTCAACATTATACGCTTGATCTGAACCTACAAACCTACCTTCATCATTTATAATAGTTTTATTGTCAACAATGGTGTAGGAGACTATCCATTCTACCACTTCTAAATATGTCACAATAAGAGTTCTATTTGCAATGGATTGAAGGTGTGATCCCTTGATATTAATCAAAACCATATCATTAGTATTCATTATTGCTGGATTACTTGGAGGCACTACATCTAGGTAGTCCTCTTCCATAATCCTCCTACATATTTCACTCAATTTAGTGAATGGAATTTGAGGAAATAAGGGCTTATGGGTTCTTATAAATGGGGCATACATGTTCAATATCAAACTTATACAACTGAATAATAAGAGTAAAATGTTTGAGAGTTATCTGCATGTCATTGTTTATTTGTTTACTTGGTTTAGTGATTGCTTTCTTCCCATTGAGATATTTATTTGGAGTCTCTGATAAATTCCTTCTAGGAGGCATATTATATATATTTGAAAATGGAATTGAAATTACATTTTTTTCATTTTCTCTATGATTTATGAATTTATTTAGAAATTACAAGGAAGAAGGGAGAAAAAATATACTTTTGTACAAAAATGAAATTTCTACTTTAGATTTCAGCTAATAAAAGATAAATTTCATTGATAAATAGGAGAAAGGACTTTTAAGTCCATACTTGGTGGGTTTAAGCTAAATGATCAATTATTGAAATTCCATTGATAATAAAATCTTTAAAACTTAGGTAATTTTGAAGAGAATAAAACTAAAATGTTAGAAGTAAAAGTGTAATTCCAACTCCAATAGTGGACGAGGGAAGCAATTATCTTAGGAATCTAAACACTCAAATAAATTTTGATAACATGAAACGTGCATAATTTCTCCAATCTTAAAGAAATGGATTTTGACTTTTGATCATGATGAACGTATTGTAGGATTTAAGCACAAGCATAAGATGTATTTGTGACAAAACACTACCATATAAATTGCAAGGCAAAAAGAGAGAAGAGAGGATAAAAGAAAATTCAATAGACTAAAAGAGCAATTTTAATGAACTTGTATTACATTACTTGACTTGAGTAAAATTAAATAACACACTCATATAGGGGACTAATGCACACTAAGTATGGAACCTTGTGCATGCACAAAATGAAAAAATAACTCTCCCTTAGTTCTAGTGAACTTGACCAAAAACATATTTGGATGGTATAAAATAGAGTTAGAGTCAATAATAGAGTTGAATAAGGATAGGACGAGCCAAAAATAAGTGAGAACTAAATATATAACACCCATAAATCACTTCTCACTCTAGAAGTTGGCCAAATTCCAAAAATAGGAATAAAACTCAAGAGATAAGGTTTCCTAGAATATAAGGGTAACTGGATAATGTTCTAAATATGGATTGTCCCTATAAATAGGAAGGAAGTATGCACTTTTGGATAATGTGGCTAGGAATAAGGAAGTTCACATTAATGGATAAAAAATAACCATGTCACTTCCCAATCAATTCCCTTTCACTAACACATGTTGTCCCCTACTAAAAATAAACATTCTATAAATATAAAATGTTATAAATAACATTCCTCCTAAAAGTAATAAAGGTAGATGTACTCTAATGCTCTACCAAACCATAATTGTGGTGTGCATAATAAATGAGTCTTGATAATTTGCATCCATGTTAGGTACTCAAGAACTAAATAGATATATGGGTTCCATAAATTTGTATCCATGTTAGGTACTTATGCAAGAAAAAATATACTAAAGGTGAGGTAAAGAGGAAAAATATAGTGGGAAGAAAATCCCCCTCAAAATACACACTTTGAAATTGTTATGAAGGATGATGGTGCTAATGATAAATAACCTCATCATTTATCTATCCTCAAATATGTATCATTCCGTCATGTGAGAAGTCATTGGCTACTAGCTGATACTTGTACTTTCTTACAATCACAATTAGTGCTTGGAGTACCAAAAAACTGAAGTCTAGTTTTCTTATTATGGCAGTATCACCCACTAGTTTATTACTTTCCTAAAAAGTATGATGTTCCCTTCATGAATTGTGATATAGTATGAAATAGGTTTCTCATGGAATTTTAAATAGTATTTTGAAAACTTATTAGAAATTTGTTTTGAAAAGTGTGTAAAAACATCTTGAATATTTTTCTCAGGAAGAGGTGAAAATTGTTCGAAACTATATAACTACTGAGAGGGGGGTGAATTAGTATTGATGGCCTTTATATTAGTTTTAGATCTTTTTTCTAGATTAACAATTTTCAACACACATCCACAATATTAGCTTTTCAAAACATGAAATCAGCAATCAACTCAAAGCATAATAACCATGGAAATAATCAATGCAAATAAGCACACATGAAGATATAGGTATTTCTAGTGGAAACCCTTTCAGGAGAAAACCACCCTACTATTTCTACGCTGCTCAATTCTTATATTAATTTGCTAAATAAGATTTGGCATGGATCAATTTACACCCATAAGCCAGAAGACTTGGATTGCATTACAGTATGTTGGAACCTATTGGTTAGGAAATGTGTTTCTCTCATAGATCTATGGAAATATATCCATTGGAAGCACCCATGACCAATGATCCTTTCCCAACACCCATTTGACTCTCCAACATTGATTGGATGGAGAAATTTGTTCCTTCTATTGAATAAATTGAATCCCTGTCTAGTCTGAAGCCTCCATTCCTTCACTTCCTCCATGTGAACCACCTTTCATAAATATTTCATAATGGGCTCTCAATTTTCTCAACATGAGAAACCAACAACAACATCATTCTATAATATAAATTCTAAATAAAAAATATGACTTAGATGGGGAAAATCTCACATCAAAGTTCTCCACACTAATACACCAGAAGTTTCCAATCCTTATCCACTCTAACTATTACCATCCGCAACACAAAAACATTGAAATTCTCTTCAAATCATTCTCTAAATTTTGCAGACACAATTATGATAAAACATTGCAAAACTATGTGAGCATCTGTTGCAATCTCTACTCATTCTCAATGCCCTCACAATGGTATACTCTCACACTCTAAAGATTACCAACCAACCAAAAACACTGTTTTTTTCACATAAATAAAAGCAAAATTATCCTCAATAATTCTCCAAGTGAATACCATGTGCAAATACATGGTTATGCCAATACACTAGACACTTGTACCATAGTAATATCCAAACCAATACCTTGGTTATGTCAATACCAAGGACACATGTACCATGGTAATCTCCAAACCAATACCATGGGAAAATACCTTGGTTATGCCAATACTAAGGACACTTGTACCATAGTAATATCCAAACCAATACCACGGGAAAATATCATGGTTATCTTAATACCAAGGACTCATGTACCATGGTAATCTCCAAAATAATACCATAGGAAAATGCCATGGTTTTGTCAATACTAAGACTATTTTTACCAAGGTAATATCACATGCCAACCTGCTCCACACACACATACCCATACCATGGTAATGCCAATACCAAGAATACCTTTACTATGGTAATACTCTACTCATGCTCAATCAAATACCAAGGTAAACCATTAAGATATCATACCAAATACCATGGGAAACATTCTTGGTAGAAACGTATAACCAAACAATCATATGTATAACCAATGCATATCCAAACACCTATAATCAATCAAGCACCTACCATGACTCTCCATCTACACAACCATAACATCTCCACATAAGAAACCAATAAAAGAAACATCTAGACATAATCCAAGCTACTCCAAAACCATTTTTCATAGATCATCCCCACACAATAAATAGATCATAGCTCATCAGAGAGATATCAATAACCATCTACACACAAGGCACCTGCAACAAAAAAAATTCCATCCTCACATATCCACGCTAGTAGAGATGCCAAAATTAATGCAACACATCAACCATGTACAAGCCACCTATAGCCAAACATACACGTTATAACCAACTCTCTTGCAACCCATGCTACTAGGTTGACATCAATGCCAACCAACAATACATTTGCAACATTGTAACACACATCATTGCCAATAATCTCCCCCTTTGGCATTGATGGCAAGCCTAGTTGATCCAACCATCTAAACTATCCTCTAAAAAATGATCTTCGTCCTCACTTTCTCCCTGTCTGACATCAATGGCAAAGGGATCAACATGCCAAAGACAAATTCTATATGCTCCTCTCCATCCAATGAGCTCCATAAACAAAAATAAAAACTCCACTCGATATCATATGTTGGTGATGAATACTGCAATGCATGCCTGAAAGATGAGAATAATACAAACACTCCTCCACATAGTAGAAAAACATGTGCAATAAACTCCCCTTGGACACAAGATATGCTCTATCAACAACACACTATAGAAGCAATATACATCTACTATTAGCAGCAACAAACTCCATGTCATATGATAGCAGTAGATCATATCACCAACACATAGCAACAACAACATATATCCAATCAACTCATGAACAAAAACAACAGGTATTGTCTCTCCATTTCATATCTACATCTCCACAGTGTACTATCTAGCATCTGAAAACTCATACATCAACAACAACAAGGACTATCTAGAAGCAACATCTCTCTCTCTCCTATCTCAAAGAGTAGCAATAACATCCTCTGAGGAAAAATATAGTGGCAGCAAATACATGATGATAGGGTCACAATGGCATGACCAACCACACTCCACTGAATGCAAACATCTCCATGGTTGAATATATATATATATGACCAAATGATATTAAATAGAGTACAAGGCTTCATAGACTTATTACATGACTATAAAAGATGATACATGATTGTGTAATGGCATCAATAAGCCTATACATATGGATGCACCATGACTCACATGACTCTCTCAATGCATACATGACTCTAGATGCCCTACTTATGATAAGTATGAGAGTGTACATGAATAATACATGAAATACATGGTTGTACAAACACTACTAACAACCTACACATACTGCATCAATTCTCATGGATCTCAACTCTAAGCCTAATACATACAAGAATGAGAATCTCTCTTACATGGTCATTACAATAATCCTCTCATCAATGCATGTCTAATATAATGTCATAATGCAAGTACATAGAGCATATGATCAACAAGTCCTCTTTATGGCACAAAGATAATATCAATATAAATCACATAAGGTACATGTGTTAGCCTCTCCAAATCACCAACCATAAATCAATATTCAGAAATGGTAATTAGCAACACATAACTATACATAGTGGCCCAACAATAGCATATATTATCAAGATCATAAACCAACAACATAACACACCAATCAACCCAATATATAAACTCTCTATAGAAATGCATAGTAGCTACAATAATCATCATATGGAGCATGAATCCCCACAATATAGACTGTATGGGAAACAAAAATATGCACATAATGATGCAATGGTAGGCACAATAAATATCAAATTAGCAATCATACTGATAAGTATAATCATCATGCAACACATCACTAAAAATCAAGAGGCCATATTCCAACCAGAACATAAGCTACAACATTAGATTTCAAATCAGCAACCAACAAGGATAACTTTATTATGAAAATTGTCTATGCACCATGATGAAAAATCATCAACAACACAATATGTGGTAGCAACAACATGTAATAGTGTGAAATGCATCCATCATGATTAGCTTCTAGTGTTTTTCATATAAGAGTGAAAATCTCAAACACAGTAATTATGTAAGCAACTATACCATACACCTTCATGGCACCAACACATACATGATATCATCAAACCAAAATGCATAATACTATCCATCTGAATCTCAACTAATGTAGGTAGCATGTAGTTCATGCACAACCAAAATGAAAGCTCCTGCAACTACCTCATGCCAAATAATCACATAGCATGGAATGCATAATGAACTCCTCCAAGGAAACATGATGCCATCAAAACCACTGAAACATTAGAAGCATATGAAGTGATCCCCCTAAAAATGTTCCATATCCACTCATCACAATAGAATATCTCTTTATCATAATAGATTTTGTAGATATATTGTTAGTATCATAAATCTAATATCATAAAATACGATAAAAAATGATATGCATCAATAAACCTAACTACAAACATTAACACAACTTCTCGTCAATAAAATCTATTTATGTGCACTTCTCTTGCTATGGAAACACCTCCAATAATCTACAATGTAAAATGATGATGTACCATATCTCCTCTGAGGCCATGTGAACCTCAATTTCCTCTTGCAGATCCTTGTTGCACCTTCTTCCTCCAAACTTTGAGTGGTTGTTGTCTTGAATACAAATGTCTAGTTCTCCTCATACTTGTACTATTTTTCATATTCTTCATTCCTTTATTAGGTGGCCTCAAGTAAATTGGAGTCTTGTAATCTTTGGCCAGATGACCAAGATTGTCACACTCATAGCACCTGATGTGCCATAAAAATGGAGGAAATGGATCATATTTCTTGTGCTTCACTTTACCCTTCCTTGCATGAAACTTGAATTCAATATCCTTATGGAAAATTCATTGCATGAGTAGCAATAAACATAAAAATAACCCGTATACCTAATTTTGGCCGAATTTCGTGAAGAGGGTTGTATTCCTTGCTTGTTGTATTGATAAGATATTTTATATCACTTCTTCTCTTGCTACATGGATCTACAATTTGTTGAAATATGTCATAGCTTCTGGCAGTCAAAGAATATCACATCTTCCAAAGGTGAGAATGATATTCTAGTTGCTTTTCTTGGCATCACCTTTGGCGTTTCTTCCTTGAGTTACTTCTTTGGTTGCTTATTCTGTTGATGGATATCCTTCTTACTTCTTTTGTTACTTCTATCATCAGTTATAATTGTGGCTGCAACTAAACTAGTTTCTCCTTTATGCATGTTGCAATCTATTTTTTAAGATGAGGAAATTTGGCTACTCTTAAACTAAGTGGTTTTCTTCTCCAAATCACCTCTTAGTGAAACCACTTATGCTTCCAATCTCTCACATTCCTCCTCCTTTTATCTATATTTCTTCTTCATTTATTCCTCAATCTTTTTTTCCTCCTCAAGCTGAATTTTCAATCCATTGATCTCTTCTCTTAATTTATTCTCCTTCTCATCAGAAATCTACAAAACTCTTTTATGATCCTTACATGCAGAGGTTAATCTATCCACTTCAGTAGCTAATTCTTTTATTAAAATCATTGTTGATTTGTATTCACCCTTAAAAATATAAATATCCATCTCATCTCTACTATGTAGCTCAATAGAATCATAAGAATCATAATTAAAAAATTATTTCAGAATATTACCTCCTCACACAACTGTGTTGGTTGAAATTTCAGAATTTGCTACTTCATTTTCAATGGACTAAATATTTTCCTTCTTCAAACCATTTATCTTTTGAGACATCCTCTTCTTGCTTTTGTCCATGATCAATGATCTACTCTCCAAGAGGTTAAGATTCACTAAAGAGAACCAAATCTAATACCAATTGTGTACGAAAAATACATCACTTAAGTCACTAGTGACAAGTGACCCTAACAACAAGATATGGTTATTCAAGCTTCAAATATGCAATAATAAAACGAAAAAACCATGCAATAAAGAGATCATATGCAATCCAAAACAGAGAACAACAATAAATAGCCGATGTAACAACCCAACAAATGAAAACTTTTTGAATGAATAGTCTTTTATTAAAAACACCTGGTGAAGATATACAAAAAGGGTCTACAAGTTCCCCCTCCATGGGGTGGCTCCTTTGATTTCCTTATGCTTTAGCAATCCATTTATCTCTCAATATGTGAAAAACCCCCAAAAAACTAGAACTCAAATGGGAGCTCAAATGTGAAGTGATGATGATAGTAGTGATGATGATAGTGATCATGGTAAAGAATGAATGGAAAACCATCTTATTTATAGAAAAGTATTGGGTTATATTAGAAATTGGAAAATAATAAAATATTATTGACCAATTAAAGATATAACAGTTAGGAATACTTTATTATGTTTTTTGGAGAGGGAAAAGATATTCAAAATGGTCAAATACGTTTATTTAGTAAATGGTTTAACTAATTAACAAATAAAATGATTTATTAATTACTTTGCAAGGATTAAGAAAGGTGTGAATTTGAAATAATTATTAAATAGCGATTTAACAATTATTAGAAAAATAAGAATAAGGAATAATAAATAAATAGTGATTTATTTAATTATTCCAAAGTGATTTAGTGAGATGTGTTAAGAAATAATTATCAAACGATGATTTAATAATTATTTATAGAGAAAATTAAATAAATAATGATTTATTCAATTATTCTCACAGAGTTTTTTTTATTTTAAATAGGAATAATTTAATAAAATTGGTTTACTAAATTATTTAAAGTGATTTTGCTACGGTAAAATTAATCCTACATGGTGTATTTCAATCCACCCAGTTAGAAATGGCTAAGTGATCATTTTTTAGGTGATAACATATTCCCCCCAACGTATGAGTGTTAGGAGTAAATCGTATGACCGAAATATGTTGTAGAATACACTTCCATGAGACACCAAAGGGGAGTCAGAGAGAGAGGGAGAGAGAGAGAACAATGCAAGAAAGGATGGAGGAATGGAGAGTGTGAGACCTACTAAGATGATATAAGTCTCCTTTTATTTTGGAGTACATGATCTCAAATGAGGCAGGGGAGGCATACCCTTACCTGCTGATATAACTTAGTACAAATAATAAGGGTCAACCCAACAATGTGGGATTGAGCTAAAAAGTACATGATGCATGATATGTTGGCTTCAATGGGTCAGAAAGTGATATGATAATACAATGGTTCCCATATACATAATGTGCCTGGAAAAAAGAGGCCAAGACTGAATACAATAACATCTGTTGATCTAAGTACATGAGACATAATTCCTCTCAAGCTAACATGGGGAGGGGGGATCACAACCGAATAAGCCTTGCTATATAGGAAATAGCTTTGAAGATCTAAATGGATCACTTGAATGAGACATGCATGTTGTGGGCACTGCAAGTGGCAGAAACCGAACCCATTAAATATGTGGAATTGCATGTGTGGTTGAATCATAATCAACTGACATCTGGGCATGTGGGGGGATACCTAAAGGGCCACCCCGCCATGAGGTCTGGAACATCTCACACACACCTGTGAAATACTAGTACAATATGTTGGATCACCGGATTATCAAGTGTATGATTCTCAATTATGCGATAATGATTTGGAGTCGAGCACACAAGAAACAACCAAGTCAAAGGGAAATGGTGATTCCCTTTACTTGATCCAAGGCATTGAATAATCATGAAATCTAAAACCAAGGTAAACTGAACCCTAGACCATTCTCTTGGAATAAATGTGTTGAAGCCGATAGAAGAGGGCCTACCAGAGGTGAGGCAATGAGGATTCCTCAACAAAGGAATGAGGGTCATAGCAATGTGACTTATAGACTAACACCATGTATGATGATGGAAGGATACAAAGTGAGAGGTTCACTAAAGACTTTCCTTCTCAAGGCCTTATATGCATGGTTAACCTAATAGTGACTAACTCGATTCTAGAGGGGATGGTCAATTACTCAGATGGATGCTTTTCAAAGATGGAGCAGTATATCAAGAGGAAAAATATGAGCACAATGGGATGAATGTGACACAAAGATGTATGGAATACTATAACTAAACTCAAGGGGACTCGAAACTAACTCCATAGATGCAAGGGTGGCTCATATCTGATGCTCTGAACATGGGTGAATCGACGATGTTGCCACATGGGGGGAGGCCCAAAGGGGACCATAAAAGAATGCATAAAAATGGTTTCTGATAATGAAAATTGACATGTGGGTCGACCAATACAAAGCTAAAGTGGTACTAGATTACAGGTGACTCATATGAAAATTTGATTTGAATAGGCAGCAAAGTGAGACCTTGTGGAAAAAATGGCTTCCTGGTTAAGTATCAAACTACCAAAAACAAAGAGAGACCCATTATAGAACTTAGTGATAGCTTTCCAATAATGTTAACGATTCATCAAACTGAGCTATGGGCTGGTCGCAATGGGCAACAAAAAATCTAGGTTTTTTCCTATGAAAGGGCTTCTTGCTCCCAAATCTAATTCATTTGCACATTGATTTGTTGGAGATTTTGGAGAGGAGGAGAAGGCACTAACCTTGAGGAGCTTGTAACGAACAAACCAACCATTGGAATTCAGATCTGCGAGTTCTAGGTAGGTGGCCTAGCTTGTCTAAAGATGGCCTTAATGCTTCTTGGAATAATGGTTCTTGGTGAAGAATCTAGGTAAGAAAGGAATACATGAATGAACAAATAGAAAAGGTCTAGGATCATCCCTGCCCACCAAGTCAAATATGGGGACCGAGTGGTAAGTGTGGTATCACATAGAGTAGAATATTTGAAGATATGGTATCAAGAATCTATGATATGTGATGTGTATATGGCTCGCTAGAGAGGTCGGTAAGAGAAATTATCTAAGAAATGAGAGGATAATTGACCATACCTATATCGTTGGAGTCTAGGTCGACACTTATCTTAATCAAGTGAGAAGGTGGCTAGGGGCCATCATGCCCCCAAGCATGGGATATTTCCCCCCAACATTTGATGATGGAGGGGACTGATAAGGTGGGAATGGTGCCCACTAGTTGGATAAGTTTGTGGAGTTCCATTGTGTTCCAAGTGCTCAAATAATGGATTCAAGGATTCATCCCTACTGGCACAATATCTGATAGAGAATCATGAGGAGAGGCAGGGGAATATGTGCCCATAGTTTTATATGGATGGTTATAGCATGTTATGGACATGATGAATGTATTTAGAATATTGTACTCTAAACACATTTTGATGATGTGGTTCACAATTTTTTTATGTTATGGATGCCTTCTTGTGGGAAGAACAGATAAAGGATGTAGTAAGAGAAAGGAAACAATGGATTATCAATCTCACTTGGTAATGCATATATGAATCAAATGGACTGAATTTCTTGGTTCACACACATGGTGTCACTATACCAAAGACTGGCTTCGAATATAATGAGTTGATGCTCACCTAAACAACATGGTGGTTGAACAACAAAAATGTCTAAGGGACTCGGTTGTTGATGTAATATGGAGGAATGATTAATTAGATCATCCCTAGAGTGATCTGAATTGATATGAGACTCTATAGGTTCTTCTAGATGGGGAAGAATGATGGGACTAGATTCAACACTACCAAATGCATTAGGATGGTTGGGGAGAATCACTTCTCCTGGATCCTTAGAAATGTATACCCCCTTACCCAAAAATTGTGTGGAAATGTAATGGCCACAAGGTGGATGTGGTTTAAATTCATGGATTCGAAGTAAGGGGTTATTGAAACAATCAACCTCACCATGGATGAAATCTTTGGACTCCACAACATATTGGTCATGGGTTTGTTCTAGAAGGAAGCATGCACTATGGTGCATATCATCCCATGGATAATCAGCGGTGGTCATGGATTCCATGACATCTTCATCAGTATGAAATATGGGAGGATGGGAGGAAGAGAGACCACATGATGAAGAACATATACCTGAGGCATATTTATGAGGGACAATATTCACATGCGCATCATCGACAAGGGGAGACAAATGACTAGTATATGTTACATCTAATGATGTTGAGACCGAAGTGTTCGTCAAAGAATGTTTAACAGAATCACAATAGGAAATGTCAAGGGGTTCCCAATAGATTGATCCCATGGATGACGATGGGTAGAGAATAGGGGTGGCACTATCAATCATCTTGATATTAGGAATAGAGATGATGATGGGTGGTTGAGAGACCTCTTGTTCTGGCGTAATAGTGGGACCAGAACTCGCAAGTAGAGGAGAGGTGGAATCACTATGAGTGGCATCTACCTCACGAAGAACTTGAAGTGTATCACGAAAATCTTCAAGCTGGGAATAGTGATGGGAATAATGGCCATGGCTATCACACAAAGCACAAGTGTGATTCATACGCAAGGATCAACTCTTCTTAGCTAACTCAAGTAGCATGACATGGACCTCAGGAATGTTAGAGAAGGGAAAGGTATCAAACACCACATCTTTTTATTTGAGGGAGTTCAGGAAAATTATTAGTAGTGTTCCCAATAACATCACACAAAGTGCATGGAGGAGTAGGATTTTGAGGCTTAGAAGGAGTTGGAGTTGTTTGGGGTGCCTTGTCTTTGGTTCCCTTTTTATGGGCTTTTCCCCCCTCACTAAATGCTTTCGCAACATGATTGGCTTTCTCTTGAGGTTGTTCTGAAACTGAAAGCTTAGATTTACCTCCAATATATAAAGCACATCAAAATAATAATTAACTTTCGTCTGAGTGCTAAGTATACTATTACTTCGATGAAAGTGAATTTGTGAATTTTTTCTCCGATGAGAGTTTCCAAAAAGCCTTTATTGAGCCTTTTTTACTTAGATTTTTTCTAGGTTTTTGTATAAAGAAGACTAAGAAAAACAAAAACATTTTCTTTTCATAAAAATTCATCAAAATTAAAAGAAATTTAAAGTTATGAAGGAATACTTCATAATTAAAAGGAAAAGAAGAAAATTATACTCGAAATTTTATTGAAAATTTTGGGTGTGTTGAGGTCTCAACCCTGCTTCTTTTATGTAGTTTAATTACCCCAAAGATTGGTGATGACTACATCCATACGATATTTGTACGAGGCATACTCACTCCTAGGATATTTGTACCAGGAAGATCCACTTGAAGGGACCATTTCCTACTAACTCGACCATAGAAACTGATCTCAAGGGTGTTGAGAAAATTGAAGTAATGATTCTTTAGAAATTATAGGGAATTTTGGATCAACTAACTACTTCTTAGGACCATTGACTGGCTAGTTTAAACACCTATTTGACTTTATTTTCACTCAACCTTCCACAATAGAATCAACTACAAGCATTGAGACCCTTATTTAGTTTATAAATGATGATCTTTGTAGAGGAATGCCTTCAACAATTGGGGTTTTCTACTTAGATGGGAAATAGATATAATTGAAGATACTATAGTGGATGCAAGAGACACTAATGAATAAAGAAAAAATATAATTCTAAAACAACATGATAATGTTTTTATAATGATATGTGTGCTAGAGACATGTGATCCATATACATATGCAAAATCTACACATAATCAACCCAAATGGAAGAATTATATGGATGATGAGTATTAATCCTTAAACAATAATGACACATGGGATCTAGGTCCTTCACCACAAAGAAACAAGGTGGTGAAATTTCAATTGGTGTATGAAAGACATAAGGCTCTTTTGGTGGCCAAGGGATTTTTTCTACAAGAAGGAATTGACTACACCAAAACCTTTTAACTAGTTGCAAAGATGAATTTTGTTCAATTGGTTATTACATGGTGATATTACTAAAGAGATTTATATGGAGAAGCCACTCTATTTTGAGAAGGATGGAAATCTTGTGTGCTGATTGAAGAAATCCTTGTATGGTTTGAAGTATGGCCTTAAGGCATAGTATGATAATATTAACCACATTTTCGTCAATCTCAATTTCTAATACTATGAATTAGATCATATTATCGAGTCTTATATGTAAATGGAAAAGAATTAATTATTGGATGATATGTGGATAGCCTAGTCATTACTAGAAGCAATGTTAATTTACTTTTGGGTTTTAAGAAATAGTTAAAATATACTTTTGATATGATTAATTTCTTTTTGGAATCCAATTCTTATTGATAGATGATGGAATAATTATTTCTCAACCTAAATGTGTGATTAACCTATTGCAAAACTTTAGAGTGGAAAATTGTAAAGTTTGTGCTACATATTACCAATTATGAGTGAATTTATCCAAGGAGTGTGATTCTCTAAAGTTTGGTGTCACACATAGTCAACAATGTATTAGTGACCTTATTTATTTAAATCATAGTAAACATAATATTTCCTTTGTTGTCAATGTGGTTCCCCAATTTATGTAGGATCTTCACAAAAGTCACATTAAAGCCACAAACAAAAATTTATTTATATCATGGCTACTTACTAGTTTGGTATAAAGTATTGAAGTAACAAAGTGCACTAGTTAGTCACTTACATAAACTCTAGTTGGGTTAAAGATGGTGAAATGGAAGTCAACATATAGTTATAGTGTTTTGACATGGCAATAAACCAATTGACTATTCTTGTAAATAGAAAATGGTGGTTATTTATGAACCACAAAATAAGGCTAACATGTTGTAGTGCATGTTAATACAAAGGTCACGTGGATTCAACATCTCATGAGAGAAATTGGTTTTCTTGTCTCAATTGTGGTATATTGTGAAATAAAAAATGCAATACAAATTGCAAAGAATCATGCTTGACACAACATAATGAAGCATGTGGAATTTCATGCTCTTTATTTGATATATTTAATTAATGAAATTTTGTTAATTTTGTTTATTGTAAGAAAAATGATCAAGTTGTTAATATTTGTTGGCATTATGGTACATGTGTTGTTCTTGCTGGAAACCCACATATAGGTTAGTTCAAAATTGATAAATGGAAACTAACATTGTAACAGGTTTTCTTAGAGGTAACAAAGTAATGGTACAAAAGAATAGGATGATGGGACAAACGATTACTAATCAGAATCAAGAAATTAAGGAAAGAGAATGGTTTAAGCTGTATATAATGTTTTCCCTAGTCCAAGTTGCGTATACACATGGCTACACAGAATAAAAGGACATATAGGTATGCACACACTTTCACAAGAAGAAAAGCGCATATGGGATGGAAAATTAAGTTTATAGAATACCAAGGGTACATACCATGGTATTAGCCAACAATACTAAGCAGAATAAGTTACTTGATCCCGTCTAAGAATACCATTGATTCTACATGTGGTTTTGGTGCATGGTATTGACAAAGGCTCTAGTATATAAGGAGCAGAAGATCAAAGGGCTAAGTGTGCAAGTGAAAGGCGTTTTTCATCAATACTTCTATCTGAAGTATATTTTATGTTGTAAGTACTATGGTTATGATATAGCTCTGAAATATCTTGTGCACCCTTGGATACAATATTAGACTAGGATCATGAGACTTGAAATGACTTATCATTGTATGATCTGATAATGGATAGGCTAGATCTGAGTGCCAGTGAATGTTTTGTCCTTTAAATGCTATGATATGGGTATATTTGAAGTCTAGAATAGCTGCAAAGTTATAAGTTATTATTTCCAGATCTATACGCAGGTTCACCTTGGTGAAGGTGCATAGACATGCTGGTTCGACACTTCCAAGTAGCATATGTAGAAGAAAATCTTGTTTTTCAGAGATGACTGATCTATCTTATCAGTGTTGTTGTTTTATTGTTGTTTGTCAATAATGTCTTCATTAGATTTGAATGTAAAACTGATTGTATAAGCAGATTGAATCTCGTTGATTGATTGATTGAGTAAGAAGGGTGATATTTGTTTCTATCTATTTAGAACTCTGTAATAAGACAATAGATATTTAGAATGTCATTGGTTGGTACAGTTTTGGTTTAGAGGTTTTATGATTCAATATATTTACAAGTATACACAGCTTGGGTTATATAAAGTAGTGTATACATGCAGTTTGGCTTCATTGAAGTAGTGTATACATTCTAACATATGATTTTTGATGTTATAGTTGGTTCTAGTTGTTGATGTAGTGTTATGGATTTAGCTATGTATTCTGGTGACAATGATCTGACTGTTCAAATTAACTGATTGTTGGTAGATGTAGTTGTATTTGATGGTTGTATTTCAATGGTGATTGATTTTGAAATTCAATGTTACTGATGAGCCCAATATGAAAATTTGATGAAACATGGCCTATATATTGTGTTGTTGTGTACCAGGAGTGTCAAGTCTCAAAATTTATGAAATGTGGTCTCTGGAGAAAGAGTGAAGGTGGTAGCCTTCTATAGGTCGGCACCTACGTAGTGGTAAACATATCAGCCAATACAAGAGCAAAGGGGTTGGAGCTCCCTTCCAGTAGAAGCTAGAAAACAAGTGAAGGTTGTATCCTTCAGCAGGTAGATGCTTGCATACTAGAAAAGTTTTGCACTAGTACAAAACTTGTAAACACTCCTTATAATAAGAAGATTGAAGACTGAGACGACAATAGTGGTGGTTATTTCCCACATTGATCTTCCACCTGAAAAATCCTGATGTTCATGTGTGCTGCTTATGTGTGTTGATTTATTATGTTTTTACTACATTTGATTACTGCTCAGTAAATGAATCACACTCTGATTCAAGTTCAACATACAATAAATTAGTAGGTTTACAAGTTTATTATATATACATTGGTTCCATTCATTATAGTTGTAGACATATGTTGATTTGTATCTGTAAAGTAGCGTATACAGTCTGAAAAAGAAAAATTATTATTGTGAAATTTTAAATACTGATTCACCCTCCCCCCCAAGTATTTTTCCCAACAATTGGTATTAGAGCAGGTCCTTTAGAAGAAGCTTGATCTCTTGAAGAAAGATCTCTCAAGATTAGCAATAACGAAGGAATGGGATCTATCAGACCACCAATCTTTAAGGGAATCAATTAACATATTGGAAGATAAGAACCAAATCCTATCTTTAGTCACTTGGAGCTGATGTTTGGGAAATTGTGGAAGGAGGATACCAATATCCAACAGCAGTCCCCACAAATCCACCAGGAAAAAAATCATATGAAACCAATGCCAAATTTGTCAATGCGTTATTAGGAAGTCTATCATAATCAAAATTTGTCAAAGTCATGCAGGTCAACATAGCTAAAGCAATATGGGACAAAATCATTCAGAGCTACGAAGGAGACTCCCAGGTAAAATGTGCTAAGCTCCAAACTCTCAGAATTCAATATGAAACTCTCAAGATGCATAGTGATGAAAGTATTTATAGTTACTTTTTACGAGTAGATGAGATTGTAAATTGTATGAATAATCTAGGTGAAGAAATAAAGGAGGCTACTATAGTAGATAAGATTTTAAGATCCCTATCTTCTAAATTTGAGTCAAAAGTATATGCCATTGAAGAGAAGCAGGATATACAATCTGTTACTGTTGTTCAACTTCATGTAATTTTAACTTCCTTTGAAATGAGGAAAGGAGGTCCATCAAGAAATCAGAGAAGTCGCTTTCAAAGCCTCTAAAAAGGGAAAAGAAAAGGAAGATCTCAAGGAATCAAGATATATATAAGAAGAATACGAGCTTAACTTTGTGAATAAACTTCATCTAGGTACTGGAAGATTTAAAGGTAAGCTTCCCTTCAAATGTTTTTCTTGTGGTAGAGCTAGTCATTATGCTGCCAAATGTCCTCATAAAGATAGTGATGACAAAGGAAAGGATTCTGCAAAAGGTAATAGGAAACAATTTGCTAATAGAAGAAGTTATTATATTCATGAAGATAGGGATGGTCTGTCTAATAGTGATGAAGGTGAATCTGGACAAGATATTAAACTACTCATGGCTTATGAAAATGATGAGTTTATGGATGCCTTAGAAGAAGAAGATTTTCTTCAAGAAATCACTCAACTTAAAATCTGTTTGGAAGAAAAGAAAATGGCCATAGAAACTTTGACACATCAACTCACTAAAAGGGAAATGCGTAATCAAAAATTAGAATGTGAATTAGTGGGTCTACGAAAAGAACTTGAGAAGACAAAACATCTTAATCTTATAGTTTCTAAAGGATCAAGAACCTTAGATGAAATCATCAAGGTTCAATATTCTCCTCTTATAAATATTCGTCTTGGATACACTGGAGAAACATCCCAACCAGAAAAGCCTTCAGCCATCACCAAAAGCTATCTTGATGCAACCAAAACCAATGAACAATGTGTCAATCCTCAAAAAAGGCCTAAACGCACTCCCCATGTAAATCAAGCTCATTTTACTCCAAAAGTGAACATCAATAGAACCACCAACCAAAAGGTGAACAATACTAAAAGATTTTATGATCACAGAAACTTCTTCTTTAATGGACAATGTTTTTCATGCCATAACTTTGGTCATCAGGTTGCTCAATGTGTTGCTTATAAAACTATCATGACTAGAGAAGAAAGAAAACAAACGAGTGTGACTAGAATCAAGAAGAGCTCTTATACTAAATTTTCTCCTCTTGAAGGTGAAATTGAATGTTGATTTTGCAATAACTTTGGTCATGAAGAATCTGAATGCAGGAGAAAATTTTGGCCAACATATCAAAGGGAAAAAACATCATCCAACTCCAAGGTATGGAAAAAGAAGGAACTGTTAGCACCTAAATCCACCTCAGGCTAAAGGAAGGCAAAATTCAGGGTAACCACAAACCATGCTCAGTCTGGTAGCTAGCCTTACCAGAACAGGAGAGGGCTCTCTCCGAGTCACACTCAGTGAATAGATGAAAGAGAAGGACTGAGATGACTTTCAAACAAACTATTTATCTTAGTCTAGTAAGTGAAAATGAAAATAATGAATGATTTTGTGAATGACTGTGTTTCTGGGATGTTATGGGACCACTTGACTTCAATGAACAGAGAATCTAACATGAAGGTACAGATTATTTTGTGAGGCAAGGTAGGCTGAAAGCATAACAATTTAGTTTTGAAATATGATGAAATGGAAAGATTGATTAATAAGTTGAAAAGTGCATGGGCGACATGAATCCTTTTCAAACAGAAGAATAAACACTGTATATGAAATTTCCCCACAGGTAGAGCAATAGAATTGAATTCTACCTGATCTCACTCGAAAAATTTCACCAGAAATGGATACAAATGAAACTATGGAAAATAACGAAGAAATGGAGAGATTGATCAAGAAGGTGAAAAGGGAACAAACAATGTGAATCCTCTTCAATAGAAGAATGAAACACTGCACATGAAATTTTCCCACTGGTAGAGTAGTAGAATTGAATTCTACCTGATCTCACTCGAAAAATTTCACCAGAAATGAATGCGAAATGGAATAAAAAACATAACAAGATACATATGAATCCAAGATACATAACAAGGTAGATGTATTTTTCGATGCTGAATCCAAAAATGCAAACTTTTTCTCGATTGGAATGCTAGAATTTTAGCGCCGCACAGGGTGTGCGACGCACAGGGTGTGCGACGCACAGGGAGAAAATCCCTGTTTTTCGCCCAAAAAATTTCCCTGTGACCAAAATTTGCCCAATTTTTTTGAGATTTGGGCTGGAAGTTCTCTATGGGGTGCTTTGCTAAGTCAAGGGGGCCTCAGCCAAGATCCTGAGCCTATCTTGCTCTTTTTCCCTTTTTGCCCTTTTTGTGGCTTTCCTCAGTTTTGCTTTCAAACTCCTTATTTGGGCTCTCAAACTCAAGTTCCGTGCCCTGTAATGATGAGCCATGTGTCTCAGCAGTGTGTTTTATTTGTTAGCCTTGTTCAACATTTTTCAACATTTTTTATAGGTGCATGTTGACTTTCTCAAGAACAGACTCACGATCATCCACAACCTGTTGCTCCAGTGAAGTGAATTCAATCCTCCTCTGCTAGGTCGTTAGGTGACCCTCACGGATGATCTGCAGCTCCATGATCACATGATGGTCTTCCAGCTATTTTTTCCTCTGCTCCAGATAGTTGATGACCCATCTAGACCTCTCGAAATTGAGTATCAAGTCTTTGATTTCTATGCCCTGCTCCTGAATAATCATCTTAAGTTTGGCATTTTCTGCCTTTGTCTCTTCATCCGGAATGAGGATGACACCAGTCTCTTGAGCACCTGATGGCTCACCCGAAGGCCCCTCCTCATGCATTGGCTCCTTTCCTCTATCCTGTTCCTGTGTCGTCGATGCCGGAAGCAAGGCCCCTTCCACCCCAGGTGGAGATAACACTCGCTTTGCTGCTGCAAACAAAGGCCTGGTGCCTTTCGGATAACCTCTCTGATACATGATGGAAAATGGCACCACAGTGGTCTCATGGCATTCATGCTGATGAGAAGTACCCCCTATCTCATGTTTTGCCTCTGATACTACATGTGGAGCACTGAATAAGTCATGGGAGATTAAGTCCTCCCAAGCAATGCCCTGTAATCCCAACTGATGGTCCACCAAAATCTGGATAAGAGCAAAGTGATATACACTGTTGAGCTGGTGCCGAGGGGTCTTGTGCTGAATGAATTTTCTCATCCTCTCTATGTTCCCGCAAATGAAAAATGGGAGGTTGATCATACGCACCCTGGTGAAGTGCATGAGTAACCTGATGTGATAGGCATAAAGGCAAGAAAACCTCCCCTCACAACTGAAGTATTTCATGATCAATCTCATGAGCGGAGCGTAATCATTTCTCAGAAATCTGAATGGGAAAACTCTCGTGAGCTGACTCAAATAACTAGCTTTTATGTAAGGCTCATAAAGTTCCCTCTCCACCTTCATCTTCTTGTGCCACTGTTCTCCAATATTTGGTATGCCTGTTGCCACTGATATGGTCTCGGGTGTCAATGTGAAAGTGACCCCTGCAAAGATAGACTGTCCTCCATGTAGGTGAAGTGCAAAGAGGCGGGCTAACTCATGATGAATTCTGACATTTGCCACCCTCTGACAAAATTCGAAACATGCCAAGTGCTAGAAACAAGACATAGCAGAGGGCATGCCTGCAACTCCGTGAGGGTGTTTGGTTCATCCCTAACATGTCTGCCACTCCTAGGTCTCCGGGGAGCCTGTTCCCCTGAAGCTGTATCACTGTGGGTTTCCCCCTCATAATCTGATGAAATTTCCAATGCCATTACTACTGTTTGTACCATGAATTCCTTTGCTGCCCTCTGAATCCACTAAACTGATAGATGCTCTGCAAATCTGCCACCAAGGGGACAATAAAATAGGGAGTATCAGGAGGGGAATGATGAAATAGGGATAGGGGTTTAGAGGGGAAATTTATCAGCGATTTGGGAGTGTTTCGGGTGTGGTTTTGGTGGGGTAGGGTTTAAGGCACTCTTGAGCTATACGAGTAAGGGGACGAAGGGATAGGCTTGTACTGTAGCTAGGGTAACCATTAAGGGAAAATTCTCCCAAGGAATTGGCTGACAGAGGTAGGGTAGGAGAATAATTGATAATTAAGTTACTGTAGAAAAACCCTAGCTATTTGCCATTCGTTGTGTCATTTTGTGTTTGCTTGATAGAAGTCTTCCTTTGATGTCATGGCCACCAAGATATATTTTTCCTTGAATTTAAGGATCAATGATGAGATGGTTTATGGGCAATTGTGCAATGTTGAGAGCCAATTTACAAAAATTTGAGAGATTTGGTGCCCTTTTTAGGCTCACAGGCATGTGTGCCGCGTGCTTTGCCCAGTGTGCCATGCACCGGGTATGTGCTACGCCAGTGTGAAGTTAACACTGTGGCTGGGCTCCCAGTGCACCACACGCCCTGAGTGCGCTGCGCCACATTTTGTGTACGTCGCGCGCGGTCAAATGACACAATTTTCTTGGAAAACAGGGGGTGGGTCTTAGTGGAGGTTTCTAAGGGTTTTTCTTAGTAGATGTGAGGGATATGGAAGTGCGGACGATGAGGAGTGAGAGGAATAGGAGAGGGGAAACAAAACCTTGGTGGATTCTTCAAATTCACAAACCCCCATTATCACTTTTTCTTTGAGGATGATTGGCATGGATGGCCAATATGTTTTGGATCTCACTTGACATCTTATAAATAGCTAAACATTGACCAAGCTGATTGGAGGAGAGGTGTCAAAGGCCTACCTCGTGATTTGATAGCTTTCACAAAGATTTGCAACAATTTTGCATTATTTGAGCTGCCGGATTGTGTGCGCCGTGCACTTTTCCCAGTGTGCTGTGCCTGTGTACTCTTTCAACGACAAACTAGCTGTATACGCGTCGCGCGTGGTGAGTGTGTTGCACTCCTGCCTGTGTGTGCCGCGCTTCCCAAATCACCTCCCAACTCACTCAAACACTCACCGATCTCACTCTCCCAGTTTCTACAATGTCTTTCTAAGTCTCCAATGGCACAATAGCTTTGCTTTGGGCCACAATATGCATTTATAGGCTTGAGAGAAATTGGTTTGATTTTTTTCTCTTTAAAACCCACTTTCTAATGTTGAGTTTTGCACCATTTTATTGACTTTTACAGCACTCTGTTTTTTCCATTTTTTCTTTGAAATTGTGGCTCTCTTGATGAAATTATTGGCATTCCTTTGCGGGGATTGTGTTACTGGGCCTCTGGCTTTAACATCCATGACTGCATCTGAAAATGCCAATTGTCGATTTCTGGAAAATTTTGTCATAGTTGACCTCATTTGACTTTTCTTCAAAACAAAATTTTGAAGAAGAGTTGATGTCTCTTGCGGTGATGATGAAGCTTTCTGCACTGTAGGTGTATAAGGTTTCCCTCCGGCCTGCATGGCTTGTTTCTGGACATTTTTTTTCAAAGACCAAACTGATGAATTACTAGACTCAAACAAAAAATGACTCTATCCTGAAATAGGACCAGACCTTGACTATCATGAATTTCATTGATTTTGACAAAGACCTGAGCCAGTATGGGCCAGACATGAGGGAAACTAACTAGCATGACTTTCTCCGTCAGGTCATGGTATGTCCCTAGTGAAATGCAACTGGAAAAGAGGAGCGGGACACCTAATCATGAAATGCATAAAGAGTTTTGATCCCTGACAGAGGACTTGACCAGACCAACTCTAACATTGGCTCCAATGGGGGATGGTAGCTCCTTGTAGGTGCCAAGAACAACAGATCTCTGGAGGAGCTAGATAGTGCCTCTTGGTCCATTGGGCTATGGAGTCATCATTTTGATAAACAGCACAAGACTCTGACTTATTTACAAAACTAAAGTGACCAAGAAATTGACTCAAACTTGACAATTGGAATAACTCAAAACCTGACTGTACATACTGAAACCAAACTAAAATAAAAAATGGTATTTACAATGACAGTGGAAGTAGCATTCATAGATCAACAGTGATACCATTTGAGCAGCCGACCATTGATCTGCCCTCCAGGACAATCTTCTTTGCTTATTTCCTTCAGAAGAAAGGCATTCGGACCCCTGTATGCTGCGATATTGAAGGACCTTTCCACAAATTTTTGAACTTTCTGTGCTTTCCTTTCTCCTCGTTTCTTGCATCCCATTTCAGTACCACATCGTCCACCTAAAATCTATCCATCTTGGCCTTTCTATCATAAATTTTCTTGATTTTCTCCTGCAATTTGGATGTGTTCTTGAAGACTTCTTCTCTTGTTTGTTGTAAATGGATCATTTGATTCAACCTTCTCTGCATGGGATCTTCCTCACTGCCAGCCTCCTGAAGGAGTTTGATCACTGGGGCAGCAAGAGAAGCAGGAAATACTGTGTCCACTCCATAAATAAGCTCAAATGGTGACATACCAATGGATTTTTTGTGAGTGATCCGATCTGCCCAAAGCACATGAACCAACCTCTTGTTCCAACTCTTCTTATTTATTTCTAGCAGCTTCTTGATGATGTTGACCAAAGATTTATTTGAAGATTCTGCCAACCCATTACCTTGCGGATGATAGGCGGTTGAATGACCCAAAATTATGTGATACTTATGACAAAATTCTACCATCCTTTTTTATTTAAATGTTTTTGCATTATCAGTGATTATTTTGTTGGGACAACCAAAGCGAGACAAGATGTTATTTTCAAGGAATGAGATGATTACCGTGTCCGTTGCTTGTCTGGTAGGGGCTGCCTCCATCCATTTTGTGAAGTAGTTCGTGGCTGTAAGGATCCATCTATGCTTTCCGGAAGATGCGGAATGAATTTCCCCAATGAAATCTAATCCCCACTGCTGAAAAGGAGCGCTCACTTCGATAGGCTTGAGTGGCAAAGGCTGTAATTTCTATTTTCCTTCAAAAATTTGACACTTATGACAACGCTTTACCATCTTATGCACATCAGCAAACAAAGTAGGCCAGTAGTACCCTGCTCTAAAAATTTTGTTAGCTGTTGATTTCCAAAAAAGATGACCACCACACTCTCCTCCGTGAAAATATTCCATGGCTTTCTTTACCTCCTCTTCCACCAGGCAGTTTAGCAAAATGCCACCGGGATCTTTCCAATACAATGCAGAATTCAAAATACAAAACTTGGCAGCTTTCAATTTAAGTGTCCTCGATTTGTTTCTAGTCATACCAGGCGGTGGTGATATATTTTGCAGCACATATATTATATCGGAATACCATGGGGACAATGCAAACATTTTGGATACCTGAATTGACATTCCTTCCTCATTTTCATCGGTCAGGGCAGCGCTCAGATTTATGTCCAATGCATGCAAATTTGATTCAGCCATTAGCTTCCCAAACCCCTGTCCTTTGATTAGCTTTGTAAGCTTTATCTTCACATCGTATTCTAGCAAGGCTGCAATCCATTTGCATCTTCTCCATTCTGGATCGGTCTGTACCAAAACATCTTTTACAACAGTATTAGGAACATAGGCCAGAATGTGAGAATGTAGGATATATACCCAGAATTCTTTGAATGCCTTCACCAAGGCCAAGGCTTGCTTCTCAATGATGTTATACTTTAAAGCTACGTCTCTTATAGCTCTGCTAAAAAATACAATGGGTCTTTCATGACCCTCTTTCTTTTGCAATAATACTGCTGCCATAGTATGCTCCGAAGAAAAAGAAAATACTATGAAATCCTGAGTATAGTTCAGGCTTACTAGAATTGGAGCTGAAGAAAGGGCCAATTTGATCAAGTTGAAATATTTTACTGCCTCATCGGTCCATTTCACCTGGCTGTCCTTTTTAAGCATGTTGGTCATTTCTTTCAAGTGTTTTGCAAGATTGGGTACAAAACAACGCATAAAATTCATCTTACCATTGAATGATTGTATTTCCTTTTTGTTTCTGGGCAGATCGATTTGCTAAATTTATTGCACACATGTTGGGTCTATATGGATTCCATCTTTTGAAATGATGTGCCCAAGTAATTTGCCTTCTTCCATGGCGAACAAGCTTTTCTTAGAATTCGGCGATAGACCATATTTCCTGCATTTTTGAAAGACAATTTTTAGGTGATGCATGTGTTCTTCATCAGATTTTGAAAACATCGTCAAGTCATCCAAGTACACCACCAAAAATACATCCTTCTCATTTCCAAATACTAAGTCCATTGCACGCTGAAATGTGCCACCTGTATTTTTTAAACCGAATGGCATTTTGGCATAGTGAAAGGTTCCCCATGGAGTGGTGAATGCTGTCTTGTTTCTATCATCTTCATAAACTGAAATTTGGTTATAACTGGAATAACCATCAAGCAGTGACATACAGGATGCCCCCACTACTCGCTGAATTATATGGTCCATCTTGGGCAGCGGATAGTTGTCCTTCAATGAGACCTTATTTAGATTTTTTAAATCAATGCATATGTGGGTCTCACCGGTCTTCTTACGTACAGGCACTAAGTTAGATATCCAATCTAAAAATCTGATGGGCACAATGATATCTGATTTGAACAACCTATTTACCTATTTTTCGATGGATGGCAGCAACTTTGGATTTATCCTCCTCAGATTTTGTCTAAATGGTTTTTGGTTGGGCTTGATAGGTATCGTATGCTAAATGATATTTGTATCATAGGTCTTTAAATCAAAGTAATCCCAAGCAAATACATCTGGAAATGAAGCCATCAAACTGATATATTTGTCTTTGATCTTTGGCAGTAATGCTTTAGACAATTTTACCAACTTTGGATTGGCAGTTGTACTGATGTTGACCTCTTCTACACCCTTTTCTGTCGGCTGCAATGTTGGTTTGCAGGCTACATCATCCTGATCAAAAAGTTATTCTAGAGGTATCAAGCCTTTAGGAATGATGTTATTCTTCAGCTACATTACTTCCATTTGATTGATCTGCACTTCATCTATACCATTCCCTTTGTCTTCATCATTTTCCACATTGATTGAGGTTTCTTCGAATTTGCCTTTGTTGAGCAGAAAATCTTTAATCTCCTCGTCATCTTGAAACACTTGCCAATGTCGCTGATTGTATGGAATGGTTCGACAGTGCTTTACATGGATTTCAAATTTATTGCTGGAGTTCTTGGGGATCTTCAAGCTGCTCGCTGCCTTGGCAAGAGCATCAGCAATACTATTTTGGATTCTTGGCACACATATCAAACTGTATTCGAAAAATAGCTTCAAGATGTCCAAAACTGCATTTCGATAGGCCCGCATCCTAGGATGTTTTTCTTGATATTCACCTCTGACCTATTTTATTACCAACTCGGAGTCGCCATATATTGAAATCCTCTTTTCATTCAGTTTTCCAAGAATTTTCAGGCCAGCAATCAGAGCTTCATATTTAGCTTCATTATTGGAACATTCGAAGGCCAGCTTGTAGGAGCAAACTCTCACGCTTCTATGTACTTTGTTTGGGGCAGAGAAAGGACTACATACCCAAATGCCAATACCAACTCCATCATTCCCTACTGCTCCGTCAAAATCCATGGTCCATAAGCCTTGTTCCTCCTCTTGTAAGTGCTGAAAATCAGTTTGTTGTGCTTTGTCTATTTGCTGCCCATCGTTTTCAGCTGACTGCCCAATATTTTGCTTCTTTTCTTGTCTTTCTTTTTTCAAAATCTCTCTAAATTTTTTTGTTATCTCCGGAATGTCATCTACTTCTACCATCTGACTATCTATCTCATTTAAACTATCTGAAAACAAAACAAAAGACTCTAAATCTAGTACATAGTTAATGGGATGATTTATCGGTTTCTCCTTGCTTATGATCATATATTTCATCTTTTGCTCCCGATATAACTTCCTCATTTGTCCAAACACTAGGATTGTTGCATAGGAGAAATCCAGTTGTAGTGCCCCTTTCAATTTTTCTACCCAAGACTTGGAAATAAGCATGCTAAACCTTGGAGGAATATCTGCTACCACCACATCCACCAGGACATTTTTCATAGGAAGCTTATCAAAACTCACAACCAAGTCTTTGATGAGACCTATACATCTTACTCTGCTGGAATTGAATGAATAAAGATCATGATATTGTCGAGTGATATCCAGACCAAGCTTATCCATGATAGCCTTGGGCATGAGATTGTGAGAAGCTCCGGAATCGAACATGGCATTATGTAAAATGAAATCATGCAACCTCAAACTGATGTAGAAAGGGGGCACCTCTTTGTCACGAGACTCACCATTTGATGCTGGTCCAAAAATCATTTCAGGCTGATCCTCTTCTACATTTACCATGTTGAACATTGGGTCCTAATTCAACATTTTAGAAATCTATCCTTTATAAATGTTGTTCTTCATTACTTCAGTCAAGGGGATGGATATCTTTAACTTAGAAATCTCGTTCTCTAGGCTAAAAGTGGGAGTTTTTTTCTACCTCCTTGACTGGGATCTCCTTTCTTCTTCCTTTGAGGTGGCAGGTTGCTATGATTGCTCTGCAGGTTTTGATTTGCTGCTCTCCGGACCAACCGCCTCCTTTCCTTTTCTTTGTGTAGTTGATAAATCATTCTTTGTTTTTTCACCCTCCCTCTTTTTCTGAATTGGTATGGCCGGCACATCTCTATTTCTAAGTGAATATCGTTGTTGTTGTGTAGATAGAGCATTCATATACCCTCTTCGATATTCTTCTGATTCTTCTTCCAACACATTGTCACTAGCTAGAATAAAATCAGTGTCTTGGTGTGCAGCTGAATTCACTGCACATTCTTCTTCTTCGGTAATGTAAGTAGGCAACTCATCTGGAATAAAGAGATGGTTTTCTTCTCCTATTACATTCCCATCCTCGTCTGACTCTAGTCCATGAATAAAATTCTGCTACAAAGGTGTTTGTATCGGCTGTTGTGCATTTTTCTCTTGAGTTCGCCGATCTCTCTGTCTTATCCTATACTGTGGCTGCTGCTGACCACAAAAGTTAGGATTCCTCACTTGTGATTCTCACTTGTCAAGTTTTACCCTTTCAAACATTTGTTCTACCTTTTTGAGAAGCTGATCTATTGCAGAAGATTCTTCTTTCACAATGGTATTCTTCTCTGCTTTCGCTCTAGCTCTTTTGGACAATAGGTTCGCCTCAACGCTGACCACAATTCTCTGCATGTCTTCCATTGTGGCCAGTTCCCTTTCTCTTAATTGATAAGCCATATCAGCGTCAAAACCATCCGGGAATTTCACCATGGATAGTCTCACGGGCAGCCTTAGATCATCTGGAATTTCATTGTACACTTTATTGAATCTCGTGTAATAATCTTGGACTGACTCACCAACATTTCTCTTGATTTGCTCGTATTCGGACAAAATTTGAAGAGGGTTCTTTTTCACTTCCCAGCGGTTCAAGAATGTTCTATGTAGGTCTACCAAGGTGGCGATACGTGCAGTCGGTAGACCTTTGAACCATTTCTTCACCTCACCTACAAATGTTTGTACAAAGAGCCTCATTAACATGTTCTCCACAATGATATCATAAAGTTCACAGAAGTTTGTCATTTGTTCCACATGTTGCTGCACAGTAATGCTACTAGGAGAGCCATCAAAGAATGGGATTTTGCTTTGGTAATCAGCGGGCATATCATCTAGAACTTGGGGTAGAACAAGAGGTACAAAACATGCAGCCATCATTTTTGGTGGATTTGGCCTTGGAGGTGTTGGAGGAGTGTGCACAGTTTGCAAGGGGCTTGCAATTAGATTTTGGAGCGGTGTCGCAATGTAATTATGAATTAATCTATTAGCTCTCTCTGTTTCGAGGTCTACAAGAAATTGTGGATTAGAGACAGTATAATCAACAACCCTTTCAGATTTAGACTCAAACAATGATATCTCGAACTGATCATCGAACACAAGCTCTTCAAGATACTAAAAAATGTTGGAACATGAATGGGATTTGAACACAGGAGTTATGGTGCTCTCTTGATGAAAGATCCTGGGCATCAAATTGGGGTTTTCAAAGATATGGGGAGGATCCGGGTCTGGATTGGCTCTGATATATCGTCTCGAAGCCAACGTGCTATTGAGAAAAATCACAGGGGACAACCAACTTGCTCAACCTTTCCAATCCTAAGCTCATCATCCGAGAGCTGAAAATTATTAAGAAACACGGGGATTTGATTTTGAACTTAGTCTCCCCAGTGTAGTCACCACTATGTTAGCACCTAAATCTGCCTCAGGTTGAAGGAAGGAAAAATTCAGGGTAACCACAAACCACGCTCAGTCTGGTAGCTAGCCCTATTAGAACAGGAGAGGGCTCTCTCCGAGTCACACTCAGTGAATAGATGAACGAGAAGGACTGAGATGACTTTAAAACGAACTATTTATCTTAGGCTAGTAAGTGAAAATGAAAATAATGAATGATTTTGTGAATGACTGTGTTTCTGGGATGTTATGGGACCACTCGACTTCAATGCACAGACAATTTAACATGAAGGTACAGATTATTTCGTGAGGCAAGGTAGGCTGAACGCATAGCAATTTAGTTTTGAAATATGACGGAATGGAAAGATTGATTAAGAAGTTGAAAAGGGCATGGGCAACATGAATCCTTTTCAAACAGAAGAATAAACATTGTATATGAAATTTTCCCACAGGTAGAGCAATAGAATTGAATTCTACCTGATCTCACTCGAAAAATTTCACCAGAAATGGATACAAATGAAACTATGGAACATAACAAAGAAATGGAGAGATTGATTAAGAAGGTGAAAAGGGCACGGACAACATGAATCCCTTTCGACAGAAGAATGAAACACTGCACATGAAATTTTCCCACAGGTAGAGCAATAGAATTGAATTCTACCTGATCTCACTCGAAAACTTTCACCAGAAATGAATGTGAAATGGAATACAAAACATAACAAGATACATATGAAACATAAGAGAAACACTTGCTATACTCACAACCAAAGGAATCTCATGAAACAGAGCCACTACCTTTCATTAATTCTCTGTAAAAATATACAATGCAGAAACAAAGTTTCTTTCCCACAGTCTCCCAGAGGTTACAAGCCAGCCAACCTCTTTTGCAAATGGTTTGAATATAATATATATAATTTGTAAGGAAGAGATAGAACACCGAGGGCTTGCGAAGTTACTCAAATTATTTCGAAATGGATATGGAGAGCCAACCATCAGCTACAGGTGCAGCGCTCTCAAGCATGACATTTGGCTGGGGTGACCCTTTGCATTCCTTTGCCACTTGGATAGATGCCCATCTGGAGAGAAAAATCTTTAAATGCCACTTTTTGTGCCAAAAATCTGAATTGTAGATGACCGGGCCCACTTGGAGAAGTCGCGACCCGAAATTTCGCGAAACGGGAGCAAACTGGGCAAAATTTCCTCTGTACGTTGCGCTCTTTTCTCTGTGCATCGTGCTACTTTTGGGCCTGTTTTGGGGCACTTGAAGGTGTCAAAAATGTGCCCAAGTGGTCTTGTTAGAAAGCCTATCCTATCTACTTTCTAACCCCACTGGAATTTCTCAATTTGGTGCTCATTTGCACCTTCAAATCTTCATTCTCCCAAGACTGCTTTCTGTGCCCAAAAAGTGGCAGAGAGGCCATTTGTGAGTGTTTTTTTACCTTTAGGAGACCCAAAGCTTATCAAAATTTCTTTCCCGGACACCAGCAGACATATTTTTCGATGCGGAATCTAAATATGCAAGTTGTTTCTTCACTAGAGCTCTAGAATTTTAGCATCACACAGGGTGTGCGACGCACAGGGAGGAATTTCCTGTTTTTTGTCCAAAAAATTTCAAAATTTCAAAATGTGCTCCAAATTTCTTGAAATTTGGTCTGGAGCTTCTTCATTAAGTGTTATGGTGGGCCAAGGATTAACTCAGTCAATATCTGGAGTCGATCATGCTCTTTTTTCCTCTTTTTCCTTTTTGATGTCTTCCTTAGGTTTGCCTTCAAATTCCTTATTCGTGCCTTGCAAACCTTGTTCCGTGCCCAATAGTGGTGTTCATGTTCCTAAGCATGTCCCTGTCCTTGTGTGCTTTCGTCTATAGCTTCTCTAAGTGGATGTGGATCCTCTCGAGCCAAATCTCTCAATCAGCCTCTATCTCCTGCTGAATAGGTGTCTTCTCATTTAGGCTTCTTTGGGCAGCCTGCTGGTCTTCACAGATGTTTTGCAGCTCCATGATCTCATGCTAGTCCTCAGGCTACTTGCTTCTCTGCTCCAAATTATTGATGATCCATTTGGCCCTCTCCACATTGAGTGACAAGTCTTGGATCTCTGTGTTCTACTCTTGAATATTCATCCTAAGTCGGGCCCTCTCCACATCTGCATCATCATCTTGAATGAGGATGAAATCGGCCTCCTGTTCACCTGATGGCCCCTTGTCACGCATGGGCTTCTTGTCCTTATCTTACTGGGAGAATATTCTTCTGAGGATGTATCACTTTGAGTCTCCATCTCATACTATGATGAACCTTCAGATGCCATGACTGCTATTTGTACCTTGAGTTTTAGGCTGCCCTTTGATTCAAATGAAGTCGGTAGTTGCTTTGACAATTTGTCATCAAGGGGACAGTTAAATAGGGAGTAGTAGGAAGGGAATGAAGTAATGGGAATAGGGATGAAAGGAGAGATTTGTCAGGGATTTGGGAGTAGTTTGGGTATAGTGTTGACGGGGTGGGGTTTGTGTTGTTTGCAAGGTAGGGCTTGGGTTTTTTCTTGAGCAATAGGAAGAGGGGAAAGGGAGTATGATTTTTTGGTAGGGTTAGGGTAGTGATTCTAGGGATAATAGCATAGGGAAAAATGGGGGTAGGGTAGGAAACACCTTAGCAGCACTGTTACTGTAGAAAAAACCCTAGGATCATGATTTCATTGCTTCTCTTTTGTTGGCTTTATAGAAATGTTTGCACTTGATTTATGCCCCTGCCACCATGCTATCCCTTTCAAATTTTGATGCAAGAATAGAGGTCGGTGGCCTACCTTTCAAATTTGAGGAGCATCCAAAAGTTTTTGGGTAGATTGGATAGTTTCTGGGCCTTATATTTTTGTGCACTATGCACTCTTCCCAGTGCACCACGCTCTCCATATGCGTCGTGCCCATTCAAATTAACACTCGGCAATTCCTCACAGTGCACTGCACTGCTCCACCTGTGCGTTGTGCTTGTTCTGAAATACTTTTGGAGGCGTTATGAGTGTCCAAATTGGGTTCAGGATAGTGCGTTGGAAAGGGATTTGAGTCTGCTTTCCAACCCAAGTGGAATTTTTCAATTTCGAGTTCATTTGTCCTGTCAAAAATCAAATCTCCCAAGACTGGTCAAAATGTGCCAAATGAGGTTGCCTAAAGGCAGAGTGATGTTACAGTCAACTTTTGAATGCCTTCCTCAACTCCAAATGGAGCTCATGATAGCTCATTGGAAAGCTCTTGGTGTCTAGTGATCATTTGATTCACCAATAAAGTCATTTGGTCAACTGAGCTAGGAGAAAATTTGATTTTTCCAAGGTCACTTCAGAGGTACATCAATTCTCCCAAGGCAACTATATTTTGAGATTTCTCCAAAACCATGACACCTGTGTAAAACATGAAGGAGGTTTGTCTTCCTTGGAAAGATTTGGACAAAAACATGTCTCAGGTTTCCCAAATTCATCTTTGATTGCTCAGAAACATCATTTGAGTGAAACCTATCTCGATGTGTGGAGCAAATGAACAAGGTGTAAAATGACCTAGTGGAACATGACATGATGATGAAAATCCTCTGAATGATGGTATGCTCAGTTGAATGGTGACATGGAATGTCATTTGGAAAACTTTTACAAGGTTAAAATCAACCCCTAAACCTAATGCCTAGTGATCAAATTTTGCTTGAAGACTCACTAAAATGACAAAATTTGACCTTGACACCTTAAACTCACTTTGTAAGAGCATGTTTGATCTCTGCTGGAGGACTGACAAGACCGACTCTAACAGGGCAGGCATCTGGGGTTGTTTAGGTGGAGCAAAGTGTAACATTTGTGGTTGAGCAGGTGGTGAAGGCAATAAAGTTGGAGCTTTTTTGTATGGGGGCCTCCACCCCTAGGGTGGTGCACTCCACTAAGGTTGTGGCAGAGCATATGGTTGGAATGACTAGCTGGTTGGCTGGGAATGATACTGAGGTGCAAAGGACCAAGGAGGAGGTGTAGACCAGGAAGGATGAGTAGGGGGAGCCCAAGAATATATGGATGTGGTCTATCTGGGGTTGTAATATGCATGGGATGACCCTTGCATGCCCTGCTGGTATGGCCTAGGCCCATGAGGTATCCTTTCGTTTATGTAGTAGATTTGTTCAGTTACTCCTTCAAGTCCTTGATATATGGATTTTAATCTAGGGAGAGAAGGGAACTTGGTTGTGGAGAGGTTTTATTCACAGACTGAGCTAATTTCAATATAATTCAGTGGACATTTGTTCCTAGGGTGCCTCCTGGTGCATCTAGGGTAGAAAATGGCTAAGGCTCTCTCTGCTTCCTCTTGTTTTCTCTTAATGTGCATAGTGTCCATCTGTAGGGAAAGTGTTTGCAGCATCTCACTCTTGAAATCATCCATGATATTTCCAATTTCACCCTTGATGGATGAACTGGAAGAGGATGGACTAACCATAGGTTGACTACCCCTACCCTTTTTCCTAGCTACCCTAGAATGGTTTCTAAAGACAGTATTCATATCCTCATAGGGTAACTGTTGTATATCCCCTCCTGCTAAATTTTAGGGTATCCAAAAGATATTCCCTTACTCCTCTAAGCGAGACTAGCTTTAGTGACTCAAGGTCAAGTGTGCACCTAGCCCTTTTATAGCTGGAATCCTTCTTCATAATCCTCTAGGGATTCATCATGCCATAAGGTCATCCTAAAAATTTCCTCTTTAGTGTCTTTAGACCTACAATAGTATCGATACTTGTTGTTGAAGGGTTGCTGCATCTGAGCCAAGTTGTGATGATATCTCCAGGTAAACCCATGAACCAGTGAAAAGCTGCATCCTTAAGAGTGGATGGAAATAGTTTCAACGTCTGCTCATAAATGGTGTAGTCATAGGTTCGGCATATGACGACAAACTCAAATTAAAACGTTTTTGGATCTTCTAAGGTCAGGCCATGGAAATGAGGAAGGGGAGAGGTGCTTATATTTTTCATCTTAGTATCCCCATTGGTTTCCCTGATGGGGAAGGGACCCTCAATGCTTTCCCTATTTCCTATGTCATTTCTGTTTTCATCCATTGGTTTAGTAGGAATGGGTTCTCTTTCTTCTTCTTCAACTATAGGTTCTTCAAATATGTCTATTTCTCACCTAAAGGTTCTTCTAGTTCATAGTCACCGAAGAAGAGTGAAGTTTGGTTGTTTGAAACAGTGGGTGTATTTGGAAAAAATTTCCCTAAGTTATCCATATTCCTACAAGACATGAAAAAAATGTTCTTGGTGTGTTTTGTGTGTTTCTTAAACTTTGAAAGTAATTGTAGAATTGAAATTACAGACTGAATGAAAACTACTGACTAAATGGAAAATTAACTGCTTGATTGAAATCTTACTTGCAGAATGGCAAGGAAAGCAAAGAATGCAGAATGGAAAAGGAAGAAAAGTAAATTACTTTTGAAGAAATGAAACTACTAGAAGAATATTAGAAACAATAAATGGAAGAAAGAAAGAAGTAATCACATATTGCTCAGACACATCCCCGGCAACGACACCAAAAAGTGATGAGTACCAGTATTGCAGCAAGAATGTTGCAACTCCTGGGGCTACCAGCTTTACTTTATCAACCCGGGGTTCATACAAACTTGGACGTGACAGTGTTGTATACACAAGTAACAGTGATGGTTCTACCTTTCGGCACTATTCAGCTGGCGAGAGACCACTAGTTTTTTCAAGCCAGACTTCTATGGATTCAGAAGAAGCTTGATTACTGATGAAAGAAAGATAAGTCTACTTTAGGAGGAAGCTTGTCTACTGTCATAAGGAAAAGGACTGAAATCCAATGCTAAAAACACACAATTTCCTAACTAACTGCATAGAAACTATGCTATACAAGAATTCTAAGCTAACATGCATGAAATGCTATTGTCCTAAGCATGGAAGTTCAAAACATCAAACGTCACTATTGTGCATGTAAAGGACTGAAATAAATATGTTTTCTTCTTTTTATTCTTTTTATGGAAAAACAAGTGTGAAAGTTAATCTCTTTTGGTGGTGTGGAAGGTGGCTTAGGGATTTTGATGGATGGTTGGAAGGTTTGGGAAACCCTTAGGTGACCTTGTGTGGCTTCCTTAAGGTTTTCCCTCACTTCAGCCTCTAAACATGGCACTACATGAAAACCTACGGGATGTCCTAAAAACCTATAGGATTCCCTTAATTTCTACAACATACATCCGAGAGCAAAACGATGGGCGTTGAAGGTGATCGAAGGCCTAGTGAAGGTGGTTGGTGGGTGGAATGGAGTGATAAAATTCCTAGGATTGCTCAGAACTCGAAACCAAGGTTGGGAGATGGTTGGATTTGCTCAACATGCTTGGAGAAGCTTCCATGTAAAATGATGAAACTGGTGAAGGTCTTAGTGAAGGCAAGGAATGATTATGGATGGATGAATTTGGAAGGAGTTTGCTTGCTATGAAATCTTTCTCTACTTTTGAAACACCTGCACTGCATCAAACAATGGTATTTTCCAAAAAATCATATAAACAAGAATAATTTCAATGAGCTAGAAAAACATAGTTTAATGAGCTAGTTGTCTACTTCATGCATGAGGAAAATTTGCAGAATAAGATGAATTCATTGATGATATCTACTGTCAGATTGAGAATGGAAGAAATGGTAATTAAATCCTACATTTGCAAACTGATCAAATGCTAGTTCAAGTAGAGTAAACTCTAAATTCTATGAGAAAATAGAAATTTCTCCTTTTGGGGTGGCAGAGGGGTCCTTTCCTCAAATCATGATCCCTGAAAAAAGAAGTGAGGCCAAGAAACCTATTGACATATTTTTTGTGTTCCTTTTATTCCTTCTAACCTACTGCTAAAGTAAAGCACAAATGGAAGCAAACTAATAAACAAACTAACCAAATCTACACTACATGCAACGAAATACTTCTAAGGACAATTTAACCATGAATCTACGAAACTAATATAAGCATACAGATACAAGAAGAGGAGCCTTTGCTGCTAGGGTTGGGCCCTAACCCAAGAGCATCATCCCTCTGAGTTAACTTAGTACTGGATCATGAGAAAGCTCATTCTCATTATCAAAACAGAAAATTACTTAGCAATGTCTTGCACAAGTCTAGAGCTCAAAAATAACTAGTTTTTACAACAAAAATTCCAATCCTAATGAGGCTCTAGGCCTCTTTATTTACACAAATGAAGTCTCCAACGACTTCCTTAAATCTAGGGAGTCTCATCCTCCAAACTCGAGATGAACTAACTCTTTGACTATAACTTGCTCGGATACCTTTTGATCTTCATGCCTTGGTTGCTTGTACTCTGAGATAGTGTGATTGATGGAGGAATATTCAAATGAGGGAGGAGTAAATGAGGATGATTTACCTCCTACAATTTCTCTTCCTTGTTCCATTTGAGTTTCAACCTTTAATCTTGCCAAAATTCCCTGATTTTCTCTCACAAACCTGCATTTAATGTACATTAGTCCACTAGGCATAACATCTCACTTTGACTCATCTCATTAAACAAAATATAATCAAAATATGTAATAAGTTGTGAGAAGAGTTGATTTGACTAATATAGGAGGTGAATGAAGGTGCATATAGTTATCCAATGATGAGGCTCATCACCCTGAGTAGTTAATCAAACAAAATCATAAAAAGGAAAAAGTCATATAAAGAAGGGTGGAAAAATAAAGGACGAGGCACCTCATGTACCACGATTTATCCCTCCTACACGTTATAAACCCTTGTGTGGACTTCCCTCTTATTAGCTACCATTGTACCCTACCATGTGACCCAGGGCTGCCCCTCCTCATCCCCTACTTCATTCACCTATCTGTCACATGCCACCAACTTTTGAAGGATGTACCTTGACTACATTATCCCCTTTAGAAGTAGAAAACACCTAATAGGATTATTGGTTAACCACATTTGAAGTTTAGGATACATTGAAACATCTCGAAGCCCATTATGGAAGGGGAGGCCATTATGAAGTCCCAACCTATGGTTCATGATTAGGTAAGCTCATTTACTCAATTTCTCTAATGAATTGTGGTACTCGATGGCTAGGTGACACATTGGATCTTGTGCAGGATTGCATATGGTTTCCATCTTCGGTTTGGTATCCCTATATGGGGTCCTAATCCTCGAAATGGATACATTAAGACATGTAGGGTGATTATTGAGATCCATGGGCCTCTATAACAATAGATTTCACTCCATGGATCCCCAAATCCATGTGATATTTCTCCTGGTTCACTTATTGGACGAGGAGGATGCACCTGATCCATCATACCGAGCTAACCCCACATCTGCACCATACACTTAGTAGATGATTCAATAGTTGCACGATGATATGGAATCACCTACACCATTATCCTAACTATTTCAAGAGATCTATATGCATACTAAATTTGTTTGAAGACTCATGAGGACACTTGTGTGCACCCACATGTCATTTGGACCACCACAAGGGGCCAAACCCTTGTCCACTACTTTTGAGGGTCTTATTCTTCATTATGGCACCCATGGATATCATTAGGCCTCTTAGAGGGCCCTACGACATGCATAAATTATTACTTGACCTCTAGAGAGGCTTACATTTTCATTTATGAGCTAGTTTGGTGGGCTTGTCACCAAAAGCTGAATTATTAGAACATTCTTTTATTTTTGGCGCTTGTGTAGGCCAAGGAGGCGAATTGAAACACCTATGTTTTCTATAAATAAAAATTATATGAGGCCATTTTCTCATCATGACTTTGGTTTGGATCTCTTATCTTTCTTGAGATTTTTCACACTTTTTCTAGAGGATGAATTGGAGCTTTATGGATGAGTTTTGATGTGTGGATGGTTGGATATACTCTATTACATGTAAGTACATGATTTTTAATGTGATTCTTGTTTACTTTTTTCATATACATTGGAATGGGATTTTCATTTTTCTAGGCCTAATTGCTTCTTGCATTTACTACTTAAAATTGTGGAATTTGTCTCTATTATAGCGTATCTCAATGTATAAGCCATGTAATATGAGAAAATAATCCTAGGGGTAATCTTATCAAATAATTTGACCTTTATAAGTCATTCTTTTTTAACAACGATGTATAAAAGTTGCAAGGTTGCTTATTCTTGACTTAGAGAGCTAGTGAAGTGATATTGAGGCCTCCTTGACTCAGAACCAAGAAATCCTACTCATATTCATCATACAATCCATTCTCCCAAATATTAAGGAACTGATCTACCAAGGGTGGTCACTAAAAATCATATTCTTTCACCTATTTCTAGGTCTAGCAAAGTTGGGGTACCTAGGGCATCAATTCTCCCAGAAGTTCAATTTCTTCTAGGGTATGATGTTTAGGTTGGACCAACCTTTTAGAGTAGGGAGGTATATTGGATTTAGGGGTACTATATTCCTTCTTTTCTTCAATATATTTAGGTGGAGAAGGTGAGTGAGAATCTGGAAGTACCTTCCTAGACCTAAGGTTGATCGCTTGGATTTCCATAACATAAGTAGGATAAGATGTTTCCCCGTTATAAACAAGTCATTAGGGGAATTTTGAGGTCTAAAATGGGCCTCATAAGAAAAATGTACAACAAAAATAAATTTTATTATAACTAATAGGATTCAAGATGATGGTCTCAACCATGGGGGATGATTCACCATTTTTGTAGTAAAAAAGTTAAAAGATTAAAAATAATAAAATAATAAAACTCCTTTTTCAACTCATATTTTCAACTTATCTCTCTAAGGTTTTACTCAAGTTTCGAGCGGGAGGACTCGTTGGATACAATATTTAATTCCTCATCCAATGAGTACCCATGTTGCATACTTTTTATGGACCATAGTACATGAAAAATGAGAAATACATGAAAAAACGTGATTGAAATCATGTTTTTCATGTATTTCTCATTTTTCATGTAGGAGGGTCCATTGAAAGTATGAAACATGGGTACTCCTTGGATGAGGAATAAAATTCTACATCGAACAATTGTTTCCGCTCAAAATTTGAGTAAAACCATAGGGAGATAAGTTGAAAATACGAGTTAAAAAATAGTTTTCTCTTTTCTCCCTCTAAACGTTGATGATGTAATTTAGTCTTATTTTATTATTTCCACTATTATTTTATAATTTCCTTAGGAGGCCCATTTTCGACCTCAAAATTCCCCTAATGTGTAACTGCTTATTTTCAGGTTTAGATTGGGTTGGGTTGGCATCTGAGGTTTCTTAGGTGGGTTACTATTGGGTAGATGTGGTTGGGGTGGAGGAGGAGGCAACAAGGCAAGAGATTGGGTTTCCTAAGGCCTCCATCCTTATGAAGGGATGCCCCATTGAGGAGGTTGAGGTTGGTATGGATGGAAGGATAGATTGAGAGGCTTCAGAGGACGCTGAGGAGAGTAAGACTAAGGAGAAAGCATGGATTAAGATGAGTGGAATGGAGGATACCAAGGCTGGAAGGGTGGATTATGGTTTTGATTGAAAGAAGGATAATGTGTACCATGCATGCCTTGTTGGTATGGTGAAGGGCCTTGTAGCCTCCTTTGGTTTACAAAGCAAAGATACTCCAAACCACTCTACGCCCCTTAGTATATAGCCTTTAGTCCTTAAAGAGAGGGACATTTTTGTGTTGCATGGTTCTCCTCACAAAAAAGTAAACCTCTATGGAATTCATTGGAAACTCATTTCTAGGGTAGACCTCCTCTTGCTTCCTTTTAATATGCATAATATCAATTTATGAGGAAAAAGTGTGCAACATCTCATTGTTAACATCTTCTATCATACTTGCTATCTCCTATTTGATGGTTGAGGTGGAGGGACAAGATTTGACCAGGCCTTAACTCGGCCACACTCTCTTCCTTGCAACCCTATAATTATGTTTGAATGCCATATTAATGTATTCATAAGTTAGTTGGTAAATATCTCCACCAGACATCATATTAAGGGTCTCCATTACATCCTCCCTAATCCATCGGAGGAGTATAAGATTTGGTGACTCAAGGTCAAGGGTACAATCAACCCTTCTATAGTTGAGTGGGAAACATTCCTCGTAGTCTTTTAAGCACTCATCTGGCCCTAGGGTCTCCCTAAACCTACAATAATCCTTAGAAATATAGGGATTATTGTAGGAATCCCACAGAATCAACCAAAATCCATCAACATCATCCTATTAGGGACATATTCACAAACCAACAATGGATGGGGTTCTTTGAGAATCCTAAGGGATATGATGATGAAATCACTCAGGAATTTGCAGTGGCCCTCCAATCTCAAAGGGAAGATAGAGCCACTACCATTATGATGGGGATGGTCATACATTTAAATAAAATAATCATTAGCAAGGTGACCACACTACCTCAAGGGGTCAGATGGCGAAAGGAGGATAAAACAAAATCCATCCCAACTAAAAAGAACTTCTTCCTCCCTGAAGAGAGACCAATTAAAGCTAAAAATGGAGTTAGAAGAAACGTCCTACCATATCCATGGGATGAAGCTTCACTTTACATCCTAAAATACATTTCATGTGAAGGTAGACTGAGTGTTTTGTATACCTATGACTTTAGGCTACTCTATGAGTTGATATTTCAAACAGGATTGCCCATATCAAATAGAATTACTATTCCCCACTTCCTTTTTCAATCCATTCTCGGGATGAGCCAAAGGCTGAGAGAAGGGAAACCACAGTACATAGCCCATCATGGGATAATCAAAATAACTGTCATGGATGCTTTATAACATATCCAACGTCTTATATCATGGATTGACTCTATTTACATGGATAGAAAATCCTTTTTTAATCTCAAGACAAAATCCTAGTTTGAGTTTGAAGAAGAAACTAAGAATGATGAAGAAGAGGAAGGATAGGGTGATGAAAAGAAAGAAGAGGTTGAAGTAGAGGAAGTAGTATTAAAATAAAATTCAGAAGATAAAATCAAATAGGAGGAAAGAGAAGAACAAGGAGCCTCTAAGAACATTGCAGGGACCTCTAGAACTCAAAAAAGGAGGGGAAAATAATAGTAGGCCAATGTTTCAAAAGGAAACACTGAGGAAGAAGTGGTTTCCACCTTGGAAACTCCAAGCACCCTAGTTAATCCTATAGTAACACAACCAAAATTTGTGTACTTTAGGAAGTGAAAGAGAGCTAGAATTCACCAAGGAAAATATCAACCTCCTTCAGCACTCCCAATCACAATTGAAGAATCTGTCAACCACTAAGAATACGAGTGAGAACAAGCAAAGGAGAAAATTGAAGAAGTCACCTCCCTCAAGGCCAAGGCTTGCTACATTTGTGCCTAGGTAGTGATGCTTCCCCTAAGAAAGCTCATAAACCAGTGAAAGGTTGCATCCTTGAGGGTAGAAGGAAATTTTTTTAGCTTTTGTTCATCAAAAGTATAATCATAGTTTCTAAAAACCACATCAAAATCAAGCATAAATGTATCAGGGTCTTCAAAGGCTAAGAAATGGAAGTGTAGGAGAGAAGTGGGGCTTATGTTTTTCATTTTGGCTTTCCCAATGGTTTCTAGGTTAAGAAAGAGCTTAGTCTTGATGTTCTCAGCCATGCTTTGTGTTTTTATTTTTTTATTTTTAATTTTGTTTAAGGAAAGAAAAATTGATGCAAAGAGGGAGAAAAGTATAAAATAATTATTTATAAGTAGAAACAACACCTACTTGGACACCTCCCACTTAATGGTGCCAAAAAGTGATGAGCTCTAGTATTACAACAAAGTTGTTGCAACTCCGAGGGATACCAACTTTAATTTATCAATCCAAGGTCATACAAACTTAAGAAGTGGAAACAATGTATGTGCAATAGGTGTTGTACTTCTACCTAAGTTAGTGCAAGAGACTAAAGTACTCTAAGCTTGAAGAAAGTGAAAGAACAACTAATCCTAATTGAAGAAAATAAAACCTACTTAATTTTGCAGAAAAGAAACCTAATTACTTTTGCAAAAATAAATCCTAATTACTTTTTCAAAAAGGAAACCTAATTACTTTTTCATAAAAGAAAAGTTATTCTTGCACAAGGAACAATGCACATTTTATGCAAGGAAAAATGCACATATTTCACAAGGAATAATGCACCTCTACAAGTAGGCCATCTTGCACAAGGAACAATGCACATAATGTCCTTGAACAACCAAGAAATGTGATTTTGGTGAATAATGTTTTCGGAGAGTTGTGAGGTGAAAATAAAGGATCTAATGGTAGGGAGAGGTGTGTGAATGACAATTCTAACCCCACAAAGAAATAGTAGTACTTTCACAACAAAAAAATTATTGTTTGAAACTTAAAAATAGTGCTAAACTAATAATCAAATTGTAGAAAATGGAAATAACCAAGAAAGGATGAGTTGAGTTTTACTAAAGAGAAATCTAACTTGTAGTATTCCCAAGACCTATTTCAATAAGAGATTATGCTTCCTAGGCTTAAGAAAGACTACTAGATCCGTAACTATATGTGTAGAAAATAGAGTATGTAAAAGAAGAAAAATAAAAAACATAACTACTGCAAAAGAAAACAACCATATATTTTTTTGCTTGCCAATACTATATATCTCCAACCGTGCATCCCAGAAGAGAAGTGACACTAGCAATTTTCATAAACAAATCTACTAGGAAATATGATGATACCCCATGGTTAACTAAGAATAAATGCACCTTGCTTGATGTTTTCTGCGTGAAGTTAATCCACCATCCATGGGAAATAAGAAGATTTTGTTGTGTTGTTTTTACTAATCACCATTTCAATTCTGAATTGTGCTTCAATCTTAGATTCCCGGGTAGCATTGAGTAAACATTTTCGATTGATGTGTTTTTTGCTTTATACCCTTCTTTGGGAGCGTTAATTTGGACAGGTGCTTGTTATCGACTTTCCACTGATCCTCTTCATTATATTCTAAATTATCATAACTCATGAAAACATTTAATTTTCCATTCAAATTATATATATATATATATTCCAATCGGTTATTCTCGATTTAAATATTTTTTAAATGGCACTTAACATGAAGCATATGAAATCCTATTTTCATGCATCATTTATTTAGCAGTCCGATGCTTCACATGAGGGAAGATGCTAGCACTTAAAAAGTGAAAAATATTACAAAACAACTTACGAAAGTATCATATCATTTCTGAAAGCAATTGTCTTTAGTGAGATTCTTTGGAGGCTTTTTGGGTGGGTTTTTCCGGCCAAATTTCTCTAAAATCTGGCAGCAATTTATTGAAATCGCAAGTTCGATAGGTAATTTCTGCACAATCAAAGCATCCAAGAAGTTTTTCAAGGTGCTGAATCCAAATATGCAGTTAAAAAACCATTTTAAATAATACAAGTCAAGATTTAACCTCAATTTTTTTCGCCGGATTCCATCACTGGAATCTCCAAAAAGTCGCACTAAAGACAATTCCTTTTTGAAATCTCCGAAAAAACAAGAAAATATTTTTAAATGAAGTTTTAGACCATTTAAATGACCACACAACATGCAACATCTTCTGATGGATATCATAATGATAAGGAACAAAATAATTTCTAGAATCGGTTGATCATCTAAAACTAAATTACCATATAAATATTATAGAAACACTACAAAATTTTAAAATGAAAATTTAAGAAAAACGACTTGATGGGGAACTGTGGTTTTCCTCTTGCAAAGAGACCTAGTTCATCTCATCTCTGCACAAGGTTTTAATTCAATATAAGAAAGAAAGAAATTAGTAGTTGGGGTTCAAACTGTCAAGTATTAATCATGAACAGTGCCGCTCACTATTCAAATAGCGCTGATCACTGTATGACACTAAGTTAGTGTCAGTGGATAATAAAGTCATTTGGCACAGTTATTGCTCTTTTATGGCTGAAAACATCTAAAAATTGTAGTGTTTAGTAATGAAAGAGATATGTTCTGAGTGCAATTCTGTTCTTTGATATCGTATCAAAGTCGTTGGTGGTAGCTTTGTGGTAGCTGTGTGTGAGGCCACTTATGAAGCTGAGTGTTTTGCAGAGAGCGTGAGCTGTGGGAAAGCACCTTAGTGAAAAGATCTTGCCGCTGTGTTGAGAGACAACGTGAAGGAATTATTGTGTGAGAGTCGAGTGTTAACTGAGTGGAGTGAGAGATGTGTTCGCTTTGCAAGGGTATTGAATTGCTGCAAAGGGTCTTGTTAATACGATGGAGTTTTGTGCTTCCAAGTGCCTGCTAATCGGATGGAGTTTTTCTACTTGGGTGAAAGATGCAACTAGATGTGCGAGTGTCAGGCTTGCTGTTTTGTAAATATCATACTGGTTGTCGTATGTCATTTACAAATTCCAAATACATTAGAGGTGCCTCCAACCAACTAATGCATTGAAGCAAATAATTTTGATGTTGCTTGAAAATCGTGGAAGTAGTTTGAGTTAAAAGGTTTCAGCCCTCGTTTACCTATTTTAAAACAAAGTAAATCAAAGTTTGGTTTGTTTAGTTTGTTTTCTGTTGGGAGACCTAAGTTTTTGAGAATATTTGCTTTATTTTAAGTGTTGGGACTAAATTTAAAAAGGGGTGTTTGTTTTTAATGAGAATATTATCCTAAGGAGTGATAAGATTTTTTAGTATTTTTTTATTTAAAGTGGTGAAAGGTAAAAAAAATGTTTGTGGAAATTTTTAATAGTGAAAAGGAATTAGTAAATATTTTTATGCTGCATGTGTAGTGAAAGTTTTATGGGATTTGGTGAATTTGAGTGCATTTGGATTTGGATTTACTAGCATTTTATTGATTGGAGAAAGTTTTTTTTCCATCATGTCAAATTTGTTGGCTAATACTTATTTGAATGAATCCACCAAACTTGATCGAGGAAATTATGTGAATTGGAAATTCAAGTTGCTCACTACTTTAGCACGTTATAATTTGTGGTCCATTTTGAGTGGGGATGAGCCCAAACCCACTGTTGCAGATTCTATTCCAAATTGGGAGAGAAGGGAGTTGAAATCAAAGGTGTTGCTACGTATGCTCGTAAAGGACAACATTATTCCTCACATCAGAGATTGCAAGACATCAAAAGAAACATGGGATATGTTGAAGGGTTTGTATGAAACAACAAATACAAACGGGATCTTGTTTTTGAAGACTAAGCTTTTATCTCTAAAAATGGAAGCAAATGAAAATATAAGCAATTTCACGTATCGTGTCAAATATTTAAGTGATAAGTTAGGAGATATTGGTGAAAATGTGTCTAGTACTAACTTAGTCACTATCACATTAAATGGCTTAGTGCAAGATTATCAAATTTTTGTTTCAAGTCTTTCAACTAGAGAGAAGCCCCCTACATTTGATGAATTGATAGGAATTCTTCTACAAGAGGAGAAGATGAAGAGCTTTAAGTTGGGCTCTAGTAGTTCAAATTTGGCATTAGCCAAGGGAAAACATCCACATATAGAGGCAAGCCATGGGACAAGAACAAAGGAGGAAAGTTTCAAGCAAAAAAAAAAGTATGACACAGTCTGAATTTCCAATCCATGATAAGAGAAATGATGATTGTTTTTATTATGGAAAACCTAGGCATCATTTTGAAGGTTGCTATCAAAAGAAATATAATGAGTATAGGTAAAGAAATAGAAGGTGTTAGGGTCCCACCCTAACCCCCTTATCTATGTAATGGGACCACGTCATAGTTAAGAGTCAATAAAGCCCATATTAATAATTGTAAGTGGTTAATTCGTAATTAATAAAGGAACCACAGTTAGTTGCAAATGGGCCGACGGTATTAGTAATAAACGGTATTGACTTGTGGTATTACTTGTAGGAGTCATATATATAGGATAGTAACTCCTTGTGAGGAGCATCGTGTCTTATCTTTGTAATCGAGCTCTGCTCTATTGGAGGTTGCCCCCTCGAAGAGGCAAGTGAACATTACTCTTTGAATAATAAAGTCTTCGCTATTCTGTGCTCTGGATATATTTTCTTCGCATATTCTGTGTTATCGGTCTCTTTTCTTCGCATATTTTGTATTTGGGTATCATTTGCAGGTTAGGAAGCATAACAAGTGGTATCAGAGCTCTTTCCAGGGCCGGTGGGATCTCCAATTAGTAGAATTTTTTTTTTTTGGCTCGAGACGTGTTCCGGCGTCTTTAAACCACGGGATCTGTCGTTGAGCGCATAAATCTGCGGATTTGAGGAGGCATGCACGCAGGAAATATTGGGCCGAGTACTACTGCCAGACCCTTATGTATATTGCGATCGGTAGCACCTGACACTCCCCAAAGACCCTAGTTCCTTTTTTACTCATCATCTCTTCCAAATCCGCTTGAGCAAAGGAATGCAGCAGCAACAGACATCGGTCCCAACCAGCCAGTTCTCTCAGATCCAGCAGACCAGAAGCATTGTTCAGGGTTCCTATACCAGGGTATAATTTTCGCAGGACTTTTGGCCGCATTGACAGTTTGAGGATTTGGCGACTGCAGTATTGATCAAGAAGGAGTGAAACTCCGTTAGGAGTTTTCTGAGAAAAAAAAAAAAAAAGTCTGAGATTTTCCGAACACTTATTGGTCATATAGCCCATTAAAATCAGGACGACGAGCTGAGCACGGTGGTACCATTTAATTAGTTGGGCAAAAAAAATTTTTGGCGGTCCCACTTTTTCATCACAACGGTGTATGGTAGAAACTAGAGCTCAAGCGATGGCCAATGAAAGGATGGACAAACTGGAGGAAACGGTGAACAAAATCCACACTCAGCTGGACAGAATAGATCTGGATAACATGGAAAGATTGTTGAAAGGAGTGAGTCTCCAGCTACAGAAATGGCAAGGAGAGGGCAAGGAGGAATTAAGGTCAAACGGCAAGGAGCAAGTCCACGAGGAGGGGTATAATGGCTATGAAGGCATTTACGGTGAATCTAGCCATTCTCCTCACGACTGGCACACTCATTCACCACGCAATCAACGACCTCCTAAGTTGGATATGCATAAATTTGATGGGTCTCACCCAGCAGCATGGCTATCACAAATGGACCAGTATTTCAAATTGAATCAGATCCTAGATGATGCGACCAAGCTTGTGTTGGGGAGCATGTACTTCAACAATGAACGGTGGCAATGGTGGGAATGGCATCAGCGCTCCAATGGCTAT
>APFE031131027.1:0-46044 GCA_000404065.3 Pinus taeda
GTTTCTATTTTAAAAGTAAATATCAAAACTACTTCTTTTGAGAAACTTTTTCAGTATAGCAAAGGCCAATGGGAGATATCTTACAACTTTATTTCCTAATAATCCTAAAAACTACAAATTCTGTTGAAATTTGAATATTTACAAAAGGAAAAGGGGTTACCTCCTCAATTGAAGAATTTCTTTAAGATGAGGCCATTAACAGGAAGAGAATCCCTCTTTCCTGATAGATCTTGTAATATGAATGTAGAATGGCCTATCTTCTCGTTCATCTGAAATGGTCCAAGCCACATTTTCTGGAACTTAGTTTGTTTTCCTTTATCCTCATGGGCTTTGTCCCATTTCAGAACTAGACCACTAACTTGTAATTTTTTTGAACTGGATGAAGTTGAATCAAAAGATGACTTGATAATTTGCTGATGTTTTGCATGAGTAATTTTGGCCTTTTCTCTTTCTTCTTCTAATTTTAAGATTTGATCATGTCTCAGTTGAATAGAAGACGATGGGATTTGTTACACAAAAATATCGTCACCATGATTATTTGCAGTCAGTATGGGTCTATCATCACCTATACTAGCCTCCTAAGCAAGTCTCAAACCTTAGCTCTTCATGTCAAGCTTTGTAAAAGAGAGAAAGACTTTGAAAATCAATATTACTCTGGTTTCGCACTTTCTCCTACTTTTACCTGCGGACCCGCACCCTTTGTTCATAATACCTGCGTATCTGCACGCTCTGTCTGTAAAGGGGTGGGTGTGTACCCCTGTGAAAGTCAAAAAGGCACAATTTTATCCTAAAAAACTCACTTTTGGGTTAAATCTAGATGTTTCTAGAAGGATTTTGACGTGGATTGTTCGCTCCAAAGTGGTTCATGCATCCCAAAAGAAAAGGAGCTAATCCCTTGATAGGAGGAGCTATCCCTTTGAAGGAGGACCTAGTAACTTCCCTCCATTGCACTATTAATTAAGGCATTGGGTTAGTTGCTAGGGAGGTTAGAAGCTGAAGATTTTGAGGGTAAATACTGATGGAATTGGGACTTCCTAGTTAAACTTGAGAGGAGAGATCACATACCTTTTGGTTTCATTGGGAAGTGAGTGAAACTTGTCAAAGTAGAGGAGACTTCTTGTCGGACCCTGGGAGAAGCTTGTACAACATCAAGGCACAGGTTGTAAAGTTCTTCTTTCATTTGAATTAATACAATCAAATTCATTTTTCTCAACAAATTGTCTTATGTGGTTTGTTTCATAATCTCCTTGATGATTATGATGAATATGCTTTATGATATTGGCTTTTCAGGTGCTATTTAATTTGGTTTGCTTGTTTGTGTTTACAGAATTACACTTCAAGGAAGCTCATTTGGAGTCAGGGAGCGAGGCTTCCACAAACTTGCATTGGACCCAAGGTAGGCCTAAAAACACTTGTTTGCCTTTATTTTTATTGCATATTTAGAGAAATATAATTTTTTATTGGATTTCTTGTCACTAGATACCTTTAGATACTAGGAAGGTCGATCTTGTCCGCAACCTCGACTCATTCTGTGTGACAAAAGGAAATATGCCTTTCATATGTTGAATCTCTCTATCTTCAAAATTATGAAAAGAAATAGAGGATTCCCTATCATTTATAAGAATTCCAGTAGATATCCTAAAGAGGGTTAGAATTACAAGAAGTTTTTATACATTTCTTATGGAATCATTATAGAAAATAAGGACATTGTCTACAAAAAGTAGATGACTAATAGATAAGTCATGAGCAATAATAATTCCTAGAAACTCGCCTCTTCTCTTTGCCTTAACTAACATTCTGCTTAATCCTTCTGCCACCAATAGGAAAAGGAGAGGAGATAGTAAGAACCCTTGCTGGAAACTCCTTTAAGCATGAAATAAAGGAGAAGTTGAACCATCGATTAGGACTATGAAAGACATGGTCTCAAGGAAACTCATAATCCAAACTATAGAGGCCAAGCTAAAGCCTATATGAGTTAATAATCACCTGACATAAAGCCAACCAATCTAATCACAGGCTTTAGAGAGATCAATATTTAGTACAACCCCTTTCAACTTGTGCACTTTAATGTTGTGTAAACCTTCCTGAGCCACACCAATAGCTTCATGAATTTGCCTACCTTCAAGAAACCCAAATTGTTCTTTTGAAATGGAATTTGATAAAGGGGGCTTTATTCTCCTAGCAAACACTTTGGAAATAAGCTTATAGATGTAACTACACAAATAAATATGATAGAAATCATCGAAGGACAGAGGATTATCCACTTTTGGAATAAGGGAAATGTAGGTGGAATTCAAGGTTGGAAAAAAATTTCCTTTCCTCCTAAATTATTCAACAAATCTTAATAAATCATTCTCAATTGTGTCGTAGAGACTCAAAAAAAATTCCACAAACCATTTGTCCAAACCTGAGCTTTTGTATTTTTAAAAATAATGAATGATAGTTTTAAGTTATTACTCTAGTACTTCCTTCATGATGGTCCTATTGTATTCCTCCTCGAAAAAACTAGAGAAGGATTGAGCCACTTGAATTATTGCCACTTTGGAAACCCCTTTTACCTCTTTGAAAAAGACCTAAAAATGGTTCTCCCTAAAGCTGCCAAATAATTAAAATTTGAGAGTTATCTTCCATCCATATCCATAAGATTCCAAATAGTATCACATTTTGCGACCCCTGTCATATGCCTAAAACAAATTATGTTTTCATCCCCACATTTCATCCATGTATCCATACTTTTAAGTCTCCAAGCTACTCCCTTTGATTCCAAGAGATATTTTCTTTTAGATTCCAAGAAAACCAGGGCCTCTCTTGTCTTGGCATCAACAAAACTTTCCCCTTTAACATTTGAAAAACACGTTAGATCCCTCTCCACTCCTTTCAGTTTTTGATCCTCAACCTGTCTCTTCTTGAAGGCCCATTCCTTGATGATGCCTTTTATGAGCTTAAGATTTGGCTAAAACGAACTAGTTGTAAAGACACCCACCTGATGATCAAAAGCTTTCCAATGTTGTTTTACTAAGGAAGATAAGTCTTCATCTTTTAAACAAAAATAATTCATTTTGAAGGTGCTAGAAGGCTTATGTTTAGGTCCTTTGACTTCTAGGGGAATCAAAGAGTGATCAAACCCCCCTACATTTCTAGCCCATTATCTAGTCAGATTAAAAGAATCTAAAAGAGCCCCAGAACTTAAAAAAATGATCTATTATTTTTGCAATACTCTCTTCTCCATATCAATTATTTCTCTAGTTTTCTTTGAGCCTAACAAGTTCAATATCCAATATTTTAGAATTTACAAGCTTGCAGGTGTATTATTCAGCTAGTAGATCTAGCCTAACACTTGAGGCCCATACCTCTTGTTGGGTTGTTGGGCCCTAACCTAGGTTCAACGTTAATTATCCAAGCAAATCCCTACACTACTGGCCCTTTCGGCATCAATCCGCAGAGCACAGACTAAAGTCTCACCTAAAGCAGTATGGGGGGATGCATGAACCAAGTTTCCACACCCTGAGATGGTTGTGATGTCGTTTTATACCCTAAGACTTCATTCGCGCAGACCTATAATCCTTTTAGGGCTTATTAATGTACTCATCTTATTCGTCCTTGAACCCTCCGCGAAATTCTCTGCTCATTCTTTGCGGACCCTAAATAGCCAATTCAGATGCTTATGCGCCTCTCTAATTATCCTTACTTCTGTGTCTACTCCAATTAGCTTCAGTATTGGTTAAATTCTACATGCATTATGATTATCTTCACATAAACAAATATTCTTACTTGTGTTCATATGACAAAGTAAAATACAGATTTGTGCATCAATATAGCATTAAATCATAAACCCATTATTCAACATAACATAATCGCAACATTCGTAATAGAAGTAAAATAACTCATACACAGATATCTCCAGAGTAATTCTCTTTATTGATGGTTCAGATCTCCAGTACAAACTCTTACTTCCCTACACATGCAACTGCAGGGGTCCATGCACTCAGCTGCGGACTTCTACCCTAGGCCTCTGTGCACTCAGCTGCAAAGCCTCTTCCTATGCTAAGAATCTTCACTCTTAGCTCTCACAGACTCAAAAAAATACTTAGAACTCTATTAACTACTGCCTTGGACTCTTCTAAGACTCCCTTTTTATACATTCCCATGTCCTGTGGACCAAGGGCGGATCTCATCAAGCCGGCACAAGCTATCTAAACTAAGCGTGGAAACCCTTTTTGACTGTTTACACTTCGCGCTTTGTGACCACAAAATGTGGAGACTTTACATTATTTATACAAACTTTGGACCTTTGGCCCCAAAACTTGGGCTCTTAACCCCAAAATTGACCCCAGGGGACCCGTTCCCAATAGGCCCCCAACACAAATCTGGTAACTCGCCCCGAGTCACTCGACCAGTATGGAGATATTGTCCTGGAGACCTCTCAACTCAACCTATACGACTGCAACCTCGATGGTACAGTGCGTCGTCACCTCCTTAACTTGCTCGACCAGCTGCTCCATCGCTGGCTCTGCATTGTCTCCCTGTGTTTTCTGTCATGTTGCCTGCAAACTAGCCAACTTCCCTCGAATGGAAGCAATGAGTACATAGGCTTCCTCTAGCCAAGGCCCCAATCTAGCCTTCAGTACTGCCTCCTTGCACTGAGCTGCATCCACCTGTTCCTTTAATGCCTTCGCTTCCTACAACTTTTCCAACCTCTGCGTGATGGTGACGGTGTGCATCGATGCTTTGACCTCATCGTACTTCTACTACAACTCTCGTGCTTCAGTTTCTAGTCTTTGTAGATTGGGATCTTCCTGCAGATTGGTCACTACTTCGAGCACCTGCTCAAAGAGCACACTGCAATCCTTCACTACGATGTCAATAGTTGCAACAACATCTTTTACAGTGGTCCCTTACTGCTTTCTAACTTCTAGTGGAGTCAAGGACTGAGCCCTCAACTTAAGTTCCATTATCTTAAGGTTCAGTTCAAACTGAACCTTAGCCCATCTCTGTTCATGCTTCGCGCACACCTACAATGAGCTTCCAGATCCTTGTGTCGACTGGCTCATCTTCGAGGATGTTCAGCTCTGGAACAGTCTGGCATGCCTTGGCTACCACAATTGTTGTGCGCTCATTGTTTTATGTGATCTTCTTAAGAAGATCAATTGTGGATGATTTTTTGGTGAACATTTGTGCATTTTTCACCTTCTACTTGTTCATAACATTCAAATTATGTTGTTCTTGAGAACTTATTTCTGCGATAACACCATCCAATAGGGTGTGAAGGGCTTCACTTGGAAGCGCGGCCAAATTTAACCCGACTTGTTTGATGGCACTGATAGTGGCCCTGTCAGCCTCTGCTTCTACGTTCAATTCTCCATCTGGCAGCGCGATAGCACGGGGATCCATTGTACGGACCATCTCTACTATGTTTGAGGTTCCCGGCACCAAACTACTCAACGTCATGCTACCCTGCCCTGCCTGGATCTGCAGCTCACGCAGACTTGTTTAAATGGCGACCAAGTCTTGCTTCTATTGTTTATCAAACTACTACAACAGTTCCGCGGTCGTGTCCCTCACTGTATCAGCAATATCATTCAAATCACCCTCTATCAAGTTGAATGGGTCCGAGAATGATTTATTAGCCTTAGACTTCTTCTGCGGCCCTACTTTCTCCTGATCCCTTGTGCGCTTAATCCAGAATCAAGTAGTCTCTAAGTTTGCTCTTCCCTACTCTGAGTGGCGCTCCCCCTCATCTGTCTGTGGAGAAGGTGACTTCTAACTCCTATCAGAGTCGCGGTCATCGTCTTCCTCCTCCTCTTTTGCCTGTGTTTTGGTCGCACGTTCTGCTATGGTTTTATCCTCAGCTTTCTTCCTTCATATTTCGATCAACTGTTCCATCTTTAACTGGCCTCTTCCTTCTTCTGCTTCATGGCAGACTTACTAGGCCCAGCTGATAAGTTTGAGGCCTTGCATCACTATGTGGGCCAACTCTCCAAAACAACGACGATTGCATCATTCGTCGCCAGGTATGGAAGATCATACCATTTCTGTGTGGGGTCCTTTCGCGCTCTGATGGACACATAGTGGAAGTTCACCTTGAACTCCACATACTCGGAAAACTGCTCAAAGACAGTTGGTGAGAGTAGCGGCTTGCGGTTGATGGTGGCGTGGATGCATGGTTCCATGAGAATCCAGAATATCTTGTTGTCCTTGATCATTTGGGGGTCCTTTGTGGCCTAAAGTGAAGCGAACTTCGCTGCTTCTGGCATCTCCGGTGCAATCGGGGGAAACAAATTGTCCTCTGGTAAGTCCCCCACAACCAAGGAAATTGACAACAGCAGCGATGCATAGTGAAAATTCTTTCTTTGATCTTGTGATTCTTTGCAGTTCGCGAGGAACTCGCTGTAGAGATAACAGACCCAGTTAAATTGTACGCCCTCCGTGCACTGGGTTTCCAAAGATACCACTGGTGTCGGCACTTCATTTGCACGACACTTCCTCATAATTTTGCCTACCAAAATCTAAGTGGCTACTTTAACCATAGGGTCGTTTATGCTGGAGATGGAGTAGCCGCACGGCTTCTTGGCAAGCTTGAACTTGTCCTTCATTCATTCGGTGAGGTCATGCTCACCCGACTTTCCACCAAATTCCATAGCCAGATTCAAGCAAGAGTGCGGGAGCAAGGTGATCCTGTGGATCAGCAAGTCAGTGATCGGGATCAGATCTCCTAACCACAAGAAACCATCATGCACCAAGCATAACAACTGCTTGATCACTATCAAAGTTATGGGCACGCAGTTGTAGTGCGGCACCCAGAGCAGGTTCAACAATCCTACCTTCTCCAACCCTTTTATCCACTTTCTTGGCTTGAGCAAGGTAACACCAGAGTCTTTATAGAAGACGTGGTGCATGAATGCATGAGTCACCAATTGGGGAAAGCACTCTGTATCTGCAAAATCTCAGTCCTCCAGCTTCAAAAGGAGGATACACGCTAAGTGCGATCCATCGAATGTAGTTTTTTTTGGGAGAAACGGGGTGAAAAGTGTGACTTTGTTCTTGTCAATGTCCTTTGGTACCTTCGCCTTGCCTCGACGTAGAGGGATACATGGTGGCAGCTTTGAGATAGGGTTTTCCCCCTCAACATCAACGTCTTCTATCCCCATGTCAACATCTTCTACACTCACACCGATGTCCTCTATGTCCTCATCAGGTTCTAGGTCTACTACCTTGGCCTTCTCCTATGCAATAGCCTTGTCTTTCTTTTGGTGTTTCCTTGGCGACTCACACATCGTCTGTGTTGCTTTCTACTTATCCTTCTTCATCTTGGGACCCTCTTTGCATGACGTAGGCCTCGACCTGGGCGACCTTGGCAATTTTGGTACCTCTGCAGGTACCTCTACACTTGCTACCTCCAGGGCATCTCCTTCAGCTGCCATGGCTTCCCCAACACTTGTAGTCTCCACGGGTGCCGACATAATGTCGGCTAAAAGCTCATGAGAATCCTTCAGCAATTTCTCAAACACTGCACTTGCTACCAAAGCCTCGAAATAATCAAGGTTCATGCGCACCTGATAGCTCAACACCTAAATTCTCAAAATGCCAAGTTTTTTTCATTGGTCGGCCATCTGCAATTTATAGCCAATTTCGAATTTTAATCCAACCATTCCCCCCAAAATCGGTTCATAAATGCTAGATTTGCGGCAGATTTTCAAAGATCTTGCTCTTAAATTCTGACTTAATTGCCCCCCCCGCGCCCCATTTAGCTGTTTTCCCACTGTCAAGTCATGACCAGTGACCATAACGGTCACTTTCCAGCTACCCTACAAGGTCTCTCCTTAAATAGCACAGCTCCCCTCACGCTTCTACTGACAGTGTGATGATCCTCCACTCTGCGCAGTACCCCAATGGCGCAGCTCTATAACCCGGGTAGTGTAGTTTATAGTCTAGCACCTCCTTTTAGATGCCTGGGGCGCTAAGACTATGCTTCCACCATGTAGTCATCTAGCCATAACACTAAATCTTTTACCTTGAAGGTGTGCAGCTTGATGTGCCGACCATGCCATGCCTTTTTGCATTCCTTTTGAACTTGTTAATGGAATCTAGCTGGAAACCTATCTTCTTCCAGTTCTTCTAACCGTGTGATCCTTTCTTCCAGGGCTCCGCGGTCTGCCATTCCTTTGAACGTCGCTATGCACAGACTAGGTACAATGTATTCCATTGGCATCACAACTTCAATGCCATAAACTAGCCTGAAAGGTGTTTTTCTAGTCAACTTCTTACAAGTTGTTCTGTAAGACCATAGCACCATCAAGTATGCGCATATCCCAGTAATTTCTTTGTATATTGCAAACCTTCGCCAGTGCATTTTCCAGTATCTTATTAAATGCTTCTACCGTTCCATTAGCCCGCGGGTGATATGGCCTGCTCTTCTGATGGTAAACCTTAAATTCCTCTGTCATCACGCTAATCGTCTCATTAAGAAAATGCGTACTACGATCACTCATTAAAATTTTTGGACAACCAACCCTTGTCAGCACATAATCAAAGATGAATTTTTTTTTTTGTCGTGCTTGTGCAATCCTTCACATGCTACGCCTCCACCCATCTAGTTAAATAATCAGTCTTGATGATGATGTACCACACACCCGTTTTCTTCCCTGAAGGCTGAATTGGTCCCATAAAGTCAATCGCTCACTTCTCAAAAGGCTGTAATGATATTTGTGGATTCAGTAGCAGCTCATCCCTTCGCGATGGTTTGCCAATCCTTTGGCAGGCATCGCATGCCCTACAATACACTTTTGAATCCTTATGAAGTGTCGGCCACCACAACCCAGTGCATAGAATCTTCTACGTTGTTGCTTTGCCCGCATAATGTGCTCTCGCAGCTCCTCTATGGGCCTTAGCAAGGAAGTTGTTTCGTTCAAATTCTGGCACATAACATCATTGTATTTCATCTGATCCCATTTTATATAAGTGTCCTGCAATGACAGAAAAGTCAGACGCTCGCACCACCAATTCCTTCTTTTTTTGGCTAGGATATCCTTCTGGAGTCGTTCTCGTCGTTAGGAAGTGTATAATATATTCAAAGTGACTGTCTGTGATGTGTACCGTGAAGAGCTATGCGTCAAGTAGTCCTTCCTCCAAATTAGTAGGCTCCTCTCCTGTTTGAATGCGCGACAGATGATTCGGTCCAGCATTCAATTGCCCTGGTTTCACAATAACTTCAAAATCATACTCTTGAAATAGCAATAGCCATCTGCAATATCTCCCCCCCCCCCAACACAGGCTTGTTCACCAAGTACTTCAATGCAGAATGGTTTGTATACATCTTAAAGTGTTTGGCTAGCAAGTAGTGCCTAAACTTCTGGAGCGCGTATACCATGGCCAGACCTCGCTCTCCGTCATTGAATAATTCTTCTCATCTTTAGATAGCTTCCTACTTGGGAATGTTATGGGATGATCCAATCATCCCTCACCAGCCTGTGTTAGTACTGCTCCTAGTGCAATACATGACGCATCCACATGCACATGAAATTCCTTCTCCCAATCTGGGAAGACTAGGATCGACGCGGTGACCATTTTCTCTTTGAGCACATCCAATCTCTTCTGACATTCCTCATTCTAGCAGAATGTGGCATCCTTTTTTAACTGTTTCTCCATTGGTGTAGTGATCTGGGCATAGCTTTTGATGAACTTTCTATAGTACCCAGTATGCCCCAATGTTGCGTGGAGCTGTTTCACACTTCTTGGTGCCTCCAAATTGATTATAACCACGATCTTCGCAAGGTCTACCATCAAGCATTGTTTGCATACCACATGAACTAGTAACATCCCAAAAGGGACACAAAACAAACATTTCTTCAGATTGAGTGCGATATGGTACTTCCGACATGTATCTAGCATCAAGCGCAGACTTTCTATGTGGCACTTTACCAGTCCAAACACTGTCCAATTGTCAAAGTATACCTTCAAAAATTTGTGGATGAAATCTTTGAATGTTGCAATGACTACACGCAAGAAGATTGTCGGTGTGTTCTTTAGCCCAAAAGGCATCATGGTATACTAGAAGCATCCCCATTCAGTTGTGATGTTCGTCTTACTTCTATCCTCTGGTGTGATCTTGATTTAATGGTACCTTGAGAACCCATTAGTAAATGAATATCCTTCTTCGCCGCAAACATTATCTAGCACCTCATCGGTGAATGAAGTTGGGAAGGGATCATGCATGCAGGTATCATTCAACTTCCTGAGATCTATACATATCCTTATTTCATCCTTCTGCTTCTTTTCTTGAACTACTATTAGGCTCACCCAATCAGATTCCTGGACTGGTTCAATGATAACTGCTACAAGCATTTCATCCAACTCCAAACTGACCCTTTCCTTATACTTCGGATTGAGGTGGTAAGCTCTTTGCTTAACTAGCTTCGCATCTGATTTTAGAGTAATCTTCATGACACCCAAGTCCCCTATAATCCCTTTCAGATCTAAAAACTTTGTGGGGAAGAAATCCTGATATTCGCAAAGTAGTTCGACGACCTTATCTACTATCGCATCGTCCCAGTAGTCCCCAATCTTTTCAAACTTTTGCTCTGCCTCTGTGCCAATGTTCACCTGTCTGGTTTTGAGCAGCTTAGTTATGTTTGGGTTCTCTAGTTCTGGTCCTTCAACTTCGTGATGACTTTCAGTCTCTAGAATATTAATCTTCCTCAGGTCTTTGTCTTCTTCTTCTGTTGTTACATTGTAGCACTCCAACATGGGTCAGCTAGGTAGTCCAATCAGGTTGAATAAAATCTAGAGGATCTTGTGGTATCCTGAAGATCATTGCCTTAACCTTCGGCAACGCTTCGTCGATACATTCAAACCCATCCTCAAAGTTGAAAATCATCAAAAATCCTTGGCCAAAACATCCCATTCTTTAGTGCCATGGTAGAGTTCTGTCTCCAAGTACCAATTCATCAGTATAACATCCAAGGTATGACAAAACAGATGGACCCACTCCGGCTGAGGCTTCACTCCATACACTTCAGTCCATGTGGCAAAATGGTTGCATGGATCATTCCTTCCATCATACTTTTCTGTTAACCGCACTTGTGGGTGACCAAACGGCACTCTCATCATTTTTCTGTATACATGCCAAGCATCAAAATTGTCCTTGTGTGTGCTCCACCACCTCGCAGGCATAGCACGCAGCGCTCAGTCTAGGGCCTGGAAGTGATTTTTCTCTGGAACTTCTCTCTCAAATGCATCCAAAAAGTGATCAACATTAGTTAAACCATCATAGTAAGGCAAATTTATTACCTCTAATGATACATAGCACAACGACTTGGTCATCATATTACAGTGCAGCATAGATACTTCATGCAATCGATTCTACTAGTGCTCCAGTTCTTCATCTGAATCATATGTGCAAGAAATTTTGTGGTCCCATGTAATATGTCCATCTGTTGCTAGATTCACCCAACCCTAATCTCATGCCGCTATCTTGTAAATCTAATCCAAATCATCATCACTTTTATAATCGTGGACCGGTTTAGTATAGGTCTAGTATAGCGTGGTCCTTTTGTGGGATCCAGTGGCACCACTAAGTGGAGCAATTACTTCTCGGGTATCATCTTTCACTTCTTCATATTGATTACCCCATTCAGGTAGTGGCCCAATCGAACCCAAGGAGTGTTGGGTAGGGATTGTTGTCATCCACAACATATATCACCTCAAAATCAGCTAGTGCGCTCACGCCTACAATATCAACTGTTACCCCCTGCGACCTCCCCATTGGGATGATTTTCTATCGATTCACCATCTTTAACTAAATCAGAGACCACTGTAGCACAAGTCTCCCCACTCTCTCCCATTTCTGTTTTGGAAAAATGTTCACGTCTGGCCCCAAATCTAAGATAACTTGATCCATCTCGTATTCTCCTATTTGTGCAGTAAGCCTCATCTCACGCCCCGTTCTCATCTTATGCCTGCCAATATTTCTAACTACGCATGGTCCATAAGTAGATTTCTCCTTCTCATCACACCTATTGATTAGCTCTTGCGATCCTTTCACATCCTTGCTATCATGCTACAATTTCATGCAGGTCTCCAAGAATGTGGTAATCATGGATGGGTCCATTTATTCTACCCGCTTCTTATGACTTCCTAAGGTAGAGGCCTCGATGAAGCTTTTCTTCACTTCCATAAACGTTTCTTTTGCGCATTCTAAATCAAACCCAGTCTCCTTTTCTGGTGCTTTGCGGACCCACTCACCTTCTTCAGGTTGCTTCCCCTTATCTTCACTAGTCATTGCTCCACTCTGCAACATAATATTTACCCTAGGATCTTCCTCATGAGGCTCAACCCTCATCATCTGTAGGTTCTAAGTTCGTTGTTGAGGTTGCGACCCCTTTTTGTGTATCTTGGCCAACAATATAGGGAAATCCTAGGTTGCATGGTCAAATTAAGTACAATAATGGCATGACAGACATGTCGGATTTGGGCAGTCTTGCTCGTAGTGTCCTGGTCCCCCACAATTGTAACAAATAACATTCCCTCAACCTCTACCAGGTCCTCCTCCACCTTGGCCTCATCTGCACCCCTGATACTCTCCTCGCACTCCTCCAGTGCCTTGGTCTGGAGGCCATGTTTCTACCTGCACCCTGTATGCAGGTGTCCTGTCCATCATCAATTCGTAAATATGGCAATTGCGCTCATCATGACCCACTAATTGAGAGAAGTTGCAGAAGAGTTGTTGCGGTGTTTATACAAATTTCTGCAGCAAATGGAAATTGACTGTCACATGTTTTCCAGCTACCTGACAGATAGCACACCATAGCGTGGGCTATGTACTTGGCTTTGTTGGAGCTTCTGGCCTCAAAGGAATTGGCCCCCCTGCTACAACATAATTTGCGAAAATTGGGCAGTGATCTTTGTCATGCCCCTGGCTTTTGCACTTCAGGAACCAAACTTCTTGGCTCATTGTTGGGCCTTACTCACTGGTGTAAATCAGGCTTCAATTTCTCTGTCAACCCGAGTAGGTACACTTAGAGGCACTATCTAATATATATAGATCTAGAAGGATTTAGTTTCTAAATGATAGCTTAATGTGGAAAAATCAACAATGCTCTTTTACAAGAGGTTTCTCTTTGTCTTTTTAACACTTAAGAATTTACTTAAATGAAACAAATCTAATTGTCTATATGAAAAACAGAGTCCTAATTACTCATCACACAAAACAAAGAATGAAGTATGTAGCTCTGGAGATCAACAATAGTGGAACCTCTTGCAAATTTCAGTCAACAAACTACCAATTGAGCTCTGCAACTACAAATCACAACCAATGAACAGTAAACTCTAGATCAAGCTATGAGATAAAAACCATGAAATAGCAAGCACAATTATCAATTTCAAGATGAATATCAATTGAGGTTTTCTTACAAAAATCTTTCACAATAGATGTGGATCTCTTCAATTAACAATTTCCAGTTTCGTAAACTTTGCAACATATTAATTGAATGACAATTCTAAGTATCAGATCTATCTATGCAATTGTAAAAGAGAATTCAAGGAAAAGTGTACCAGCTCTGTAGTGGTGGCCCTCCACACTTTGCAAGCACACCTTAATCTAATTCAAATGAAGACAACTACTGGATCTGAAACATAAATATGGACTCCAACATTGTATGTCTGTGTTCAAGTCTGGAAATAAAAAATACATAAACTATGTTCCCAAGTTTTTCATTTATCAACAACTACTAAACTACATAATTTTCCTTTTGAGTTATTTATCCTAAATCTTCACAACAAGAGGAAGTTATTCGTACTCCTCATAATCCTAATTAAATCCTAACAATTACATCATAGGAGGTCGAATTAGTTCAGATCCTCAATTTGAGCAAAATCTCAAAAATAGCAAAGTTTGCTCACAAAATCTGGAATTTCTGCTAAAATGGTTGGGTTTGACTAGCGTTGATCAAGCACCTAGAATATTCAAATCCAAGAGTGGATAGGTATTCCACCATCCTTGTACATTTTGGATCAAACCCCAAGTCCTCGAATTTACCAATCTATCCTGCAACATATCAAACCATGGAGCCATTACAGGAAGTTACAACAACTTGTAATTTTCTGGAAATTTTCAATTTCAACACAAAAATTCCTACGATTAATTCCAAGATAAAAATAATGGAAATAACATTATATCAATCAGTTTCTAAGGAATATGGAGGAATTTTAAAGGCTAAATAAAGGAAAATTATGAATAAAAGAGGGTTTTTACATAAAATAATCAGTCATAAATTGGTACCAACATCTCCCCCAAACACAAGACTTTGCATGTCCTCATGCGAATAAATTATAACCTGTCAAACCCTTTCCTCTTCCTCTACTTCTACCTCTGACGCTGCTGCCTAGAGTAAAGCATTTATGTTCATCTGGGCCTTGTATTCAGTTTTCAAATTTTGGTATTTAGTTTTGATGACCTTCTTCTGTATGTATAATTTATAGACCCTCTTACCAATCTGAACCTTATAGGCTTGGAGTCTCCTGACCTTCTTCTTCAACTTCTCATTTTCATCCTGAAACTTTTTACTTTGTGTTCTAAGGGTTTCATTTTGTTTCTTCACAACTCTTTATAGCATTTCAGACTCTATAAGTTGTTGCTGTAGTTTTTCAATTTTCCTTTCCAATTTCCTTTTCTTTTTGCCTGAAAATTTTGGTTCTTGTGGTTCTTCCTCCTTGCCCTTTGTTTCCAATTCCTGTATATAATCATACTAAGGCTACTATAAGATGTCATATTCTTCCAATGTTTTCCCTTTTTTTCCAAATTTAGTCTTCCTAGACCTCTTTTCATAGGTGGTAAAAAGCTTATCCTTCTCAGCTTTCTCAGTTTCTTCCCTTACCATTTTTCTGGTTTTTACACTGCTACTAGATGGATCAGAGGTATTAGGTATGTGCTCTGAAAATTCCTCTTCTACATCATCCACATAAACCAACAATTTTGGATCTTGTTGCCCTTCTTGCTCCTCTTCATCAGTTATAAATTCATTAGCAACCAGAAATCTTTTCCAAGATAATCCTATCTTCTGCAATTCAAACTCAATTAAAATTTTCACCAAGCCAAAATGATATAAGCTCCTATCCATGTTACTTCTCTGTTTTTGTATGGTTTTTGACATCTTAGTTAAACTTTGCAGAAGAAAATAAGGTAAAATTATAACACAATCTCCTCTCGGATGCATCAACAATTTAATATGATAAAGAAACATTATATTATATCTGCCCTCACATGTTATGAATTTTTGAATCACATAGACTATTTCATCCCAAGGATGAACAAGCCAACTCCTAGGAATTCCCTTCTTCCAATTAACTGTTGATACTCTTGATTTAGATACAAAATGTGTCCAGGATTTCTCCTTAAACTGCTTAGTTTTGAAATATTTCTCTCCCTTTGGACTTATGCCTATATCTTGGGCAATTGTATCCTCTAAAACTCTAAAAGATAGGTTCCCTACCATGGCTCTCTCTCCAGTGAAAGAAGAAGCAAATTCCCTGGTTGTTAACTCATTGTGGCCGTTAAAATTTTCCAAAAACACTAGCCATTGTTTTTCCCTAAAGATGTCTACACAATCTTTATGTAGTTTAGAAATGTCAATTTGTTCCAGTTCAGTTCTATTTTCCATGAGAATTATTTTACTTTTATCCTATTCTGTAAGAAAATTTGACCAAGGTTTTTTTTTAAAACTACCTGGTCCTACGTTGACCTGAATGTCATTCCTTTGCCTTAAATTTCTCATCTCTGCTGCAGTGAAAATGGTTGTTGTCTTCAAATGGAATCTCCTTCTTAATTCCCAGTTGGTCCTATGTAATTTTCCCTTAAGACTCGTATGTTGACATTTCCATTGTCAACATACTCGTAGCTTTCATTATTACACTTCACACATACCCAAAGGAGGGTTTCTCAGGTGTTTGGGGTTCCAGAAACAGAGCAAATGCTTGTCTACACATTTGGGCTTTATCAAACGTTAATGAACACAACGTTCAACACTAATGAACCTTTCCCACAGCATTCAATAGTAATGAACCTCTCCTTCGGCACTATACGCAATAATGATAAGCTCGATGGTTATGTGGAACAGTGACATTCAAAATGATGAGTTCTGGCATAATGGTATGGTATGAACCCTGGCTAAGATCGTGAAGAATTACATAATCCTTATTATAATGATACTTTGTCATAATATCCCAGTGATGAAACTATCCGTTGATCCTTGTTATGATGACACTTTTGTCATATCATCGCTTAATACCTTTTTTAATCAAAACATTTCATCATAACATGCATTTCATAAAAATAAATAAATAATAAATAAAAAAATTGGTTAAAAAAAAAAAAATAAATAAATAAAAAAATAAAATAAAAAAATAAAAAAATAATAATAATAATAAAAAAATAAAAAATAAAAAAAAAAATAAATAAATAAATAAATAAAATAAAAAAATTGCATTGCTATTCAAAGCTTTGAACGTGGACCATGTACCTCAGAAATGTATGATTGAGACTGTGTTTGATTAGATCTGACAAAGTTTTTTTTAGTGGATCTATTGGCACATTTAACTGATGTATTGGAGTAGTATAGGCTTATGAATCGAAGTATTATGTAGAGGATAAATAAATAGGATATATAGGTTAGGGTGGATAGTTTTGAAGAGTAGGAATAAATCCTACAGGAATAGAATATTGAGTATAGGTTTAGGAATCATGCTATTCAGCTAAGTGAAGGATAGGCTAGGTGAATATGATATAGGATAAGTTGAATGATTGAGAAACTGAAATCAATAAATATCATTAACCATTATTTAAAAATTGAAATTAATAAAAGAAATTCAAGTGCTAAAATGAAAATTTCTTACAGCCTTCAGATGCTTCCTTGTTGAAATTTAACCCTGCTTGACTTATTTGATGTGTACAGGACATGATATGATGATGCAGTCTTCTTCTTCTTAACAAGTCCCTTCTGAAAGATTATCAAGCAACAGGTCCTTTTTGAAAGATTATCAAGCAACAGGTCCCTTCTGAAAGATAATCAAACAATAGGTCCCTTTGCTAATGTGTTCTAAATTTAGATTGAACAAATCCTTCTTGAGAAATAATGAACACCAATCCTCTATTAAAAGTCCACTAAAGAATGAAAATAAAACAAATTCCTTCCTCTACTGTAATGAAATTATGAAAATAAGGAGATGAAAAAGCATGAAAAAGTTCAAACTTTTCTCCTCTCGTGCTGATCATATGACTTTTCCTCAAGTCATCAATTTGATATTCAAATAGGCAAAGGTTTTTGTTATTTTGAAATAAAAATGAAAAGACTGAATTCTTACTGGCCAATTCCTTGGTTTTCCTGTAAGAATTCGAGTTTAGAGTGTGCCAGAGTCTGGTTTTCACATCTAAACTATTATTGTTATTGTTATTTTATTTTTTATTTTTATTTTTATTCTTTGTTTTAAACTTTAAAGTAGAAAAGTGACTAAGGCATAGATATCATAGTAGAATGTTGTACTATCTGAACCTCATTTTGTTGTGTCACTGTTTTCATGAAATCTTCTTTGCTGACAGGCTTGTGGTAGATCTTCAACCTATGTCCATTTACTGTAAATGTTCGGTCTTCTTGGTCAATGGTTCCGAGTTTGATAGATCCATTCTGGAAAACTTCAAGTATTTCATATGGGCCCATCCAGTGTGTTGTAAATTTGGCTTTATAATCTTTAAATTTGGAGTGAAATAATAGAGCATAGTCACCAACTTTAAACTCCTTCATGATTAGTTTATCATGCCACTGTTGTCTTTGTTGTTGGATTAGTGTTGTCCTTTCTATTGCTTGTTGTATCATCTCATCCAACTGATTCAATTGGATAACTCTTTCCTGTTGTGCTTCAGAGAGTTCAATGCCTAAGTATGCTGCCAATTTGTAAGTATGTATTTGAAATTCTATTGACAACATGACTTCTTTGCCATACACTAGCTGATAAGGTGTAAACCCTATTGTGTTTTTCCAGGTGATTCTATATGCTCAGAGTACCTCATTGAGCTTATCTACCCAATATTTTCTGTTTGTTGCCACTGTTTAAGTCATTATCCCTTCTAGTGTCTTGTTTGTAGATTCCACTTGGCCATTGGCCTATGGATGGTAGGGTGTACTCCTTCTGTGTTTTATTTTGTACTTGTCAGTGATTTATTGAACCAATATAGAAGTGAATTGAGTCCCTTGGTTTGTTACTATATCTTTGGGCACTCCATAGCTAAAAAAGATTTCTTCAAAAAGGAAATTGACTACTATTTGCTCAATTGCCCTTACAAGTGCCTTTGCTTCTGCCCATTTAGTCACATAATTTGTACATACAAAGATGTACTTTTTGCCCTTTGGAAAGTGGATTAATGGATCCAACAAAGTCCAAAGCCCATTTTTGAAATGGCTCTAGATGCACATGTGGTTGTAGTGGCATCTCATCTGAGATAGTTGATCTACCCATGTGTTGGCAGTTGTCACAGCTTCTCACATATTTCTTTGAATCTTTGAAAATTCATGGCCAATATTAGCCAAGGCTAAGGATTTTGTGTGTTGTCCTCTTGGCTGCAAAATGGCCACCACAAGGTTCATCATGACAATATTTTAGTATGTCAATAATTTCATCCTCTCTGATACATCTTCTAATAATTAAATCATAACCAGTATAAAACAATTCTCCATTAACCCATGAACATCTTGCACTTTGCTTAATCAGTCTTTTCTTCTCCTTTGAGCTGAATGATGGAGATATCTTCCCTGTGGACAAGTAATTAGCTAAATTAGCATACCATGGTGTTAATATTTAAATTGAAAATAAATGTTCATCGAGAAATGAATCTTCAATTGGAACAGTTTCACCTGGATTTTGCAATCTAGAAAAGTAATTTGCTACCTAGTTCTCTTTCCCTAGTCTGCCCAACACTGTGAGATTAAATTCCTGTAGTAATAGTAACCATCTTGTGATACTGCCATTAGTTATAGGTTTTTTCATTAAGTATCTAATGGCAGAGTGGTCAGTGTGAACAAATACTTCATAACCAGTTATGTAGTGACGAAATTTGTTCACAGCATGTATGATTTCAAGCATTTCCTTCTCAGTTACTGTGTAGATAAGTTCAGCAGGTGTTAAATTTCTACTGATGAAGTACATGGCATAAGCTAAACCATCTTCTTTATGCCCTAATGAAGCCCTTATTTTTGTATCGGATGCGTCAGTAGAGATGTGAAAAGCTGAAGTCCAGTTGGGTCCCCTCAAAACTGGAGTTGTTGACAATTTCTCTTTAAGTTTCTCAAAAGCCTTTTGGTAAGCATTATTCCAATTGAAAGATACATCTTTTGCAAGAAGCTTAAACAAAGGCAAAGCTATCCTACTAAAATTTTCAATAAATATCCTATAATAGCTTGCATAACCAAGAAAGATTCTTACATCTTTTTTATTTGTTGGAATTGGCAATTTGACAATAATTTGAATATTGGTTTGATCTACCTTGATTACCTCGGAAGAAACATGATGTACTAAGACTATTCCGTCATTCAACATCATATAACATTTTTCATTTCTTAAAGACAAGTTGGTTTCTATACATCATTTTAAAACTTTCTGAATATTTTGCAGAGAATGGTTAAAGGAATCACCATATATTGAAAAATCATCCATATATACTTCAACACATTCATGAACCACATCAGCAAATATTGCTAAGATTGCTCTCTGAAATGTTGTTGGAGCATTGCACAAGCCAAATGGTAAAAGTTTGTAGGCATATGTGCCCCAGGGACAGGTAAATGTTTTTTTGTCTTGGTATTCTAAGGCTATGTTAATCTCATTGTAACCACTAAAACCATCCAAGAAGGAAAATGGCATTTTTCCAGCTAATGTGTCCAAAACTTGGTCATTAAATGGTAATGGAAAATAGTCTTTAAGGATGGATTTATTCAGTTCTTTTTAGTCAACACAAACTCGCCACTTACCATTTTTCTTGGGGACAATCACTAGTGGAGATACCCATTGGCTGTCAAAGATGGGGTAAATGAAATTTACTTTCAGTAGCTTCTGCAATTCATCTCTTACAATCTCTTTAAGCATGGGGTTCATCCTTATCTGTGGTTGCCTCACTAGTTGAATACTAGTGTCTCTATGGATATGGTGAGTGCAAGTTTCTTGGTGAATTCCCTGCATGTCAGTGTAGTCCCAAGCAAATTCCTTTTGGTATTTGGTCAGCAAATCAAGCAATTTATGTTCCTAACATGAATCTAAAAATGCTCCGATGTTCAGTGTTTTTCTTGGGTTGATTTCTATAGTCTTTCTTTGTGTGTTTGTAATGGAATTGATTGGAAAGACATCATCAAATAATGTTTTCAGAGAATATATGGTACAAGTTTCCTGAAATCTTTGTGCCAATATTTGATCTACAACAGTGTATTGTTCATTTCTCAATTCCTCCGAAACATAAGGTTGAGAGATAAACATTTCTACCAAATCTTCGTTATTTTCTTCCCCGAAATCATAAATTTGATTGATGCTTAAAACAAATTGTATTTCTTCCCTATCATTGTATTTGTCATCAAGCCATAGGTTATGTGCTACTGCTGGAGCTTGGGCTGATGGGTATAAGGTAAGTTGTTTTCTCTCTGTTCCTTTGGAAATGATCAAATTACCTAATATACACCCAATAAATGCATCAACAGTTGCCAACCATGGTCTGCCAAGTATGAGAGGGTGTCCTCCTAAATTTGACTTTGGCTGGAGAACTAAGAAATCAACTGGATACTCCCAAGAGTCCAGTGAAACAATTATATCTTCCAATATCCCTTCAGGAATAACTTTAGAGCGATCTGCTAATTCCAAAACAATTGGTGTTGACTGTAAATTTATCAGTTGTAAGGTTTTCATTGTATCTAATGTCATGACATTTATTGTAGCTCCCAAATCAATGAGAGTATTCGGAATGGGTATTTTTTTTATGATTGTTGTAACTCTAGTATATCAGGGTCAACATATTTCTCCATAGAAATGACATCTAACATAAGGCCAGCTAAATTGCCAATAATGTGAACGGTCTGTGGATTAATTCTTTTCTTTGCAAGCTTTTCAAGACAGAGTTCTTTGATGGCTTTGGTATAGATTGGAATATCCTTAATTGCCTGGAGCAATGGCATTTTTACATACACATTTCTCAATTCATCCAGAACATCATGTTGTGGCAGAGGTGTGGTTAATTTTGGTTGAAGTAACCACTCAGGATAAGGAGGTGACTGCATTGTCCTAATTTGTTTGCCTTGTTCTAAATCATCTTGTTTATTGTGTGTTGACCATTTGTGTTCATCAGTTTTATTCGAACTCTCTTTCGTTGAAACAGGTGGAGGTGAAGGTTATGTGTGAAGAGTTCGACCGGAGCTAAGTTCTATGTTTTGCAGAGGTAGAATTGGGTATGATGGTCCCTCATCCACACTGTACGCTAGATTGTCCAGTCAATTATTTGGATTAGCTACTCGTTGAGTAGGTAGATGCGTAGGTTTCGGAGGTTGATTAGATGGTAATTGTAGTTGTGGTTGATTCATTGGTGGAGGAGCAGGTAAGGTTTGTTGAGGATTTTGCTATTGATAAGTAATTGGTTGTTGAGGGTATTGATGTGTGTATTGTGGTGAATATGGCTGAGAGTATTGTTGCTGATATTGTTGAGGATATGGGTTTGGAAATGACTATTGATATTGTTGAGGTGGTTGTTGAGGAAATTGTTGAGGATGTGAATATCCTCTCCATCCCTATTGTGGATAAGATTATTGTTGTTGATTAAACAAATTTTGCCATGGCATAAGTACATTCCAAGAATTCTGAACAGGCATTTCATAATTTGCTGGATTAGGATTTTGAAACATACCTAGAGGTCTTGGCTTGCATGGTATCCAAGATCCCACAAAATATAAGTTCTTCGTCTCTGCATTAGCTTCCAAATTATAACTTTTCAAAACTTTCACCTTAGGGCAATCATTAGTGTCATGATTTTCTGTACAAAACCCACAAATATGAACATTATCTAATGGAGATTCTTTTAAAGCATGTTATTTTCGACATTTAGGACAAAATATAGACAATACTTGATCTTGTTCATCTTGTCTTTTCTTTGCTTTCAGAGTTTCTATTTGATTTTGCAAAGTGCTTAACAGGTCTATTTTAAAATCTTCAAATAGATTGCCTAGTTCAGCTATGGTAATATTTCCTGTGGCAGATTTAGTGATTCTAAATGTCCTAGTTCTTCTTCCATTTCTTGTTCTACTTCTGGAGTACTTCTGACACCAGTCAACAATCTCTTCTAAAGGTAAATTAGAAATGTCCCCTTTACCCATGAGATTGAGTTCATCTAGATATTTGTCCCCGATGCCCTTAAGAAATATTGTTTGAATAAGATCAGCAGACATGGTTCTATGTTTTGATTTTTGCAAATTGTATGAAAATCTTTCCAAGTATTCTTCTAAGGTCTCATATTCTTGTGGATTTATTCTAAAGATGTCATCTTTAGAGTCTTTTGATCGACAGTAAGGTTGATACTTTTTCAAAAATATTTTTCTCATGTTATCCCAATCAGTGACTATGTGTTCACCTAATCCCATGAACCACCTAAGCGTTGTTGCTTTTAATGTGGCAGGAAAAAGTTGAAGTCAGTGTGCATCATCAGTATATCCATAGGTTCGGCATACTATATCAAATTCAAAAATGAATCAGGGTCTTCAGATGCCATACCATAAAAGTTTGGTAATACAGATGGTGGGATATTTTTCATTTTAATTTCCTCATCCATGTATTCTCCTCTATCTTGCATTGGAAATTTAAATGTTGATCCCTCCTCTTCTGGTGGATTTTGATTCCCTTCAAACATAGTATCATTTCCTTATTTTTCTTCAAGCTTTCTTTGTCTTCCCCTTTCTTCAACTTGTCCCTCATACTCTCTAAGTTGTTCTGCAGTAGGTCCTCTGGATCCTCCGTCTTCAGCCATTGTGATACGTGACTTCTCTAAGGTTTCTATCTCTTCTTCCTGTTTTGATTCTTGAGGAACAATCTGTTCAAGGATAGGCTGTTGGACTCTTGTACTACTCTCCTTTTGTTTCCCTACTGTAGAAGTCTTAAGTATATATTTTTTCTTTTCCTCAAGAGCTAGTAGGATTTGTCTGTCAACGAGAGTAAGTCGCTGGCTTGATCTTTGTTTTTCCTCAAGTTTTTCCATAATAACTTTTCCAGTTGGTGTTGTGTACTCAATCCTCTCTAAATTTTCTTCTCCCAATGGAGGGTTAGTTGTTTGATGGGGGTTTTTTATGAATCTTCCTTTTTCATCCCTAGATGTAGACATAAAGAATCATGTCTTAAAAAACTAAAACTAAATCTGTGTTTTTGTTGTTTTGCTTATTTAAGATTTTTTTTTTTTTTTTTTTTTTTTTTTTTTTTTTTTTTTTTTTTTTTTTAAATCTTCCTTTTTTGCACCTCCCCGGAAACGGCGACAAAATGTTGGGCCTTACTTACTGATGTAAATCAGGCTTCAATTTCTTTGTCAACCCGAGTAGGTACACTTAGAGGCACTATCTAATATATATAGATCTAGAAGGATTTAGTTTCTAAATGATAGCTTAATGTGGAAAAATCAATAATGCTCTTTTACAAAGAGGTTTCTCTTTGTCTTTTTAACATTTAAGCATTTACTTAAACGAAACAAATCTAATTGTTTATATGAAAAATAGAGTCCTAATTACTCATCACACAAAACAGTGAATGAAGTATGTATATTTGGAGATCAATAATAGTGGAACCTCTTACAAGGTTCAGTCAACAAACTACCAATTGAGCTCTGCAACTACAAATCACAACCAATGAACAGTAAACTCTAGATCAAGCTATGAGATAAAAACCATGAAATAGCAAGCACAATTGTCAATTTCAAGACGAATATCAATTGAGGTTTTCTTACAAAACGCTTTTACAACATATGTGGATCTCTTCAATTAACAATTTCCAATTTCATAAACTTTGCAGCATATTAATTGAATGACAATTCTAAGTATCAGATCTATCTATGCAATTGTAAAAGAGAATTCAAGGAAAAGTGTACCAGCTCTGTAGTGGGGGCCCTCCATACTTTGCAAGCACACCTTAGACTAATTTAAATGAAGACAACTACTGGATCTGAAACATAAATATGGACTCCAACACTTTATCTTTGTATTCAAGTCTAGAAATCAAAAATACATAAACTATGTTCCCAATTTTTTCATGTATCAACAACTACTAAACTACATAATTTTCCTTTTGAGTTATTTATCTTAAATCTTCACAACAAGAGGAAGTTATTCGTACTCCTCATAATCCTAATGAAATCCTAACAATTACATCAAAGGAGTTCAAATTAGTTCATATCCTCAATTTGAGCAAAATCTCAAAAATAGCAAAGTTTGTTCACAAAATCTGGAATTTCTGCTAAAATGGTTGGGTTTGACCAGCGTTGACCGAGCATCTAGAATCTTCAAATCCAAGAGTGGATAGATATTGCACCATCCTTGTACATTTCTTATCAAACCCCAGGTCCTCGAATTTACCAATCTGTCTTGCAACATATCAAACCATGGAGCCATTACAGGAAGTTACAACAACTTGTAATTTCTTGGAAAATTCCAATTTCAACACAAAAATTCCTAAGATTAATTCCAAGATAAAAATAATGGAAATAACATTATATCAATCAGTTTCTAAGGAATATGGAGGAAATTTAAAGGCTAAATAAAGGAAAATGATGAATAAAAGAGGGTTTTTACATAAAATAATCAGTCATAAATTGGTACCAACATGCGCCTCATGTTGAGCTGTTCTATCTTTCTTTAGACTCTGGATTTCTAGGAAAAGGTTCTACAACTACACATGAATTTGTTGAACCCCCAGATTAGCATCTTGCATTGGTGTCTCGTGCAATCTCATCGTGATTTCCAGAGCTTCTGCCTGAGTTCCAATCTTTTGTTGTGATAGCGCAACCCTTAGATGACGTAGGAGCAAAGCCACAAACCATTCATGGTGCTGCCCATCGATCAGATTTGTATTAGCCTCACGGATGGAGGTGGTGTGGGTGGATGAGGTATTCACGAGAACCCTTGCTTTATCAACTGAATAGCACTCTGCGGAGATGCATGTGCTACTTCATCGTCATCACTCAGAGGGGGTTCAATTAGCAGGCTATATTTAGGGTTTGTTCTTCCCTTGTTCCCGAATTTCCTTCCACTTCACGTAGCCCCAAACATCAAGGTAGTTGCATAACCTGTTTTTCACACAAGAGCATCTTAATCCAAGTATTTAACGATTTTAAATACTTACCTCGCAGCCCCTTGAAAAAGTGGCACTTTGCTTTGCTGTAACTGACCGAGGTATCGACCGCGAACTCTATCATGAACCCTCCTATGATACGATCGAACCAATGATCGACAACACGCACAATCTTATCTTCAAAGGTTTCTAGTCTCCGTACTAACTCCGGGGTCCAGACTATTGGGCCGTCAAGCCTCCACCTTCCTTGGTTGGCTGCCAATTTTGCGATCCACTCGTAGAACTCAACCAAGAAGGAACAGAAGAAGATCTTGTGTATTTCTGTGTACAAGTATTTATCTAACCATTGTTCTTTCGTCAATCGCAGATTCCTGTTTTCTTGTGTCGTGAATTCGTAGATATTTCTATCCAACCAGTCTTCGATCTCTTTCTTAGTTGGATTCCAATGATGCGACATCACACATATTGTTATGCATATACCAGTCCCAGCAACGGAACCATTTGTTGGCTTGATGGGCCCTAACCCAGGTTCAACGTTAATTAGCCAAGCAAATCCATACACTAATGTCCCTTTCGGAATCAATCCACAGGGCACTGAAGTCTCACCCGAAGCAGTATGGGGGGATGCAGGAACCAAGTTATTGCACCCTAAGATGGTTTTGATGTCATTTTATACCCTAACCCTTCCTTCATGCAGACCTATAAGCCTTTTAGGTCTTATCAATATACTTCTCTTATTTTTCCTTGAACCCTCTGCGAAAGTCTTTGATCGTTCTTTGTGGATCCTAAATAGCCAATTCAGATGCTTACGTGCCTCTGTAATTATCCTTACTTCTATGTCTACTCCGGTATTGGTTAACTTCCACATGCATTATGATTATCTTCATGTAAACAGATATTCTTACTTGCGTTCATATGACAAAGTAAAATACATAGATTCACGCATCAATATAGCATTAAATCATAAACCCTGTATTCAACATAACATAATTGCAACATTCATAATAGAAGTAAAATAACTCATACACAAATATCTCCAAAGTAATTCTCTTTATTGATGGTTTAGATCTCCAGTACAGACTCTATCTTCCCTGTGCACACAGTTGCAGGGGTCTGCACACTCAACTGCGGACTTCTACCCTAGGCCTCTGCGCACTTAGCTGCAAATCCTCTTTCTACGCTAAGACTCTCCACTCTTAGCCCTCACAGACCTAAAAAATTACTTAGAACTCTACTAACTACTGCCTTAGACTCTTTTAAGACTCTCTTTTTATACATTCCCATGGCCCGCAGACCAAGGGCGGATCTCATCATGCCGACACAAGCTATCTAAACTAAGGGCGGAAATCCTTTTTGACTGTTTACATCTTCGTGCTCCGCAACCACAAATGTAGAGACTTTACATTCTTTATACAAAACTTGGGCCTTTAGCCCCAAAACTTGGGCTCTTAACCCCAAAATTGACCCGAGGGGACCTGTTCCCAACACCTCCAAAGCCCCAAGGTAAAAATTTAAGTCCCCACCAATTATCAGTGAATTCGAGTTCACAATAATTTTTACAAAAAGTTGTCCAAAAATTCAATCTTGTTTAGATAGGGTCCATACAAATTGATGAGGTTCAAGGAAGTTTCAATTTCTTCATAGAAAGAATTGATACCTTATCCCAAATCAATACTTCAAAATTTGAGACTTTAACATTTTTGGAATGACACCCAATAGCCAGTCCCCTTGAACTACCCCTCACATCAAGGCTAATAATATTCCATCCACCGAACAGAGATTCCAAGAGAGATGAAGTTGAGACACCATATCTCAATGTTTCTTGGAGCATAATAGTGTTTGGTTTATTCAATTCAATTAAACTTTTGAAAGCACATTTTTTTGAGTGACATGTTAAACCCTGGCAATTGAAGGAGATAACTTTCATTGGGTAACTCCTCCAAGGCCTATAAATAATCTAATCATCCCATGAATGGATTGTTGTTTTCCTACAACAAGGTCCTCTTGTGCTTCTTCTTTAGATTTTGACATATGTGACTTCCTTGCCCTCCCTTTTCCCACTTGAGTCAACATAGAGAGTTTCCCCAAACACCCCACAATACCTTCTATAAATGTGAAGATTGATCGAGTGTAGAGATTATATAGAATGTCCTGCTCCATAGACTCATCAAATAGAATATTTGAAACATAGACCACACAGGGAGAAAAAACAATATCGATATTAGGACATGACTAGGTGGCCATTAAGGGACAGGGAAGTGATAATAACAAGAAAGAAGTTGATGAAGTAAAAACTGTAGAAAACAGACCCCCAAATTCCCCTTTTTCTAAGAGATTTTACCACCTGAGTAACAGGAAAAGAAGAAATAATAGAAATCATAGATGGATTAATACCTTCCTTTGTCTCCAATATCGCACCCACTTCCACCACTTTAGGAAACACCATATCCTAAGGAATATAAGTCATCATGTACATGGACGATACCCCAACCATTCCTCTGCTTTGAACCTGTTGAGGAGCCTCAGTTGATTGCACCTATCCCCTTGAGTCCAGTAAATTTAAGGTTGGATATTTTTATTTATTCGTCCTGAAATCATGTGCTTTCTTACTATTTGACTATATGACCATACTTGTGGCATCTCTGACATCTGAAAGGGACCCCTTCATAGTCAAGAATCTATCATCCTTCCTTACTCCAATATCCATCATTTAAGACAACCATTCACGAAGATTGTGACAACCCTAGTTATTTCTCACTTGTGAATGCCATGTAAACACTTCCATGTATTTGGATTTCTAAATTAAAATGAGCTAAGGGACATGGATTTCAGGGACTAAAGGAGGTTGCTTGTTGGGATGGTGTAAGTTTCCTTAAGGTAGAAAAATTTGAAACATTGGGACAACCATTGAATATTGGTTGTTGTGTGTTTTAATAAATTGGTTCATGAAATTAATAAAATCACAAGAAAGGTATGCAGGTCATGCTACCTTGGGAAGAATGTGATAAGCAACAAGGACCAAAAATTACTGGAGTATGGGGTTGTGCAAGTAGCGGGAAGAACGAGGAAGTCAACCACGAGAGTGGAATGTTGGAAAAATGGGAACCACCGTGGGTGAGAAGGGTAGGGCCATAAGAGACGAAGGGAAGCAAATTGGAGGAAAGAAACAAAGATCCATATCAGAGTGAGATCCTAGAGTTCAAGGCCAAGAAGAAGCACCTAGATAGTTGATTTCAGTTGGCAATATTAGCATAATAATATCTCTCAGGTGAGTACAATGGCCTCTTGATTCCCCATTCGCTAGAGGGTGGGGATAGTTTTCTATAGAGTCCCTTGAAGGTTGGGGTGGATGGATTGTCCCTTAGATTCATGGAGAGAGGAATTCTAGAGTTTTTCTTGTTGTGTTGTGTAAATTTGGGCGGAAGCATTTTGTTGCATGTTTTAGGGTGGAGGTGGAGCCTCTAGAGTCGTTGGATTTTTTTTGTTGTTGAACAGCTGAAGGGTGGAGGCAGCAGGCCTCTTGACTCCCTGTGAAGTTATTAATTGTTATTTTATTGGTGGGTGGAGGTGGGAGAGCCTATGGAGTCCGCGTTTGAATCAGTAGTAATGATCAATCCCTAGAGTAGAACCACCTCAATATTTGGAATATGGCTTGGGGGTGAAAGCTGCAAATGAGAACTAGTTATTGTTTGTCTATGGTTGGGTGGAGAGTTGTCGTCTCAGACTCTACTTCCCATTTCAGCATAAATTGAAGATAAGTGATTGTAAACACATTCCTTGTTATTGAATTCTCACTGAGTTATTAAATCAATGTTGTATTCATTGTGTGAATGGTTCATGGATTCATTGTCATTAGAATGGTAAATTCTGGAAAATGTGTACCTTGTTGTTTTGGTATTCCACTAACATTTTTTATGTGGGATCATATGTGTGTGTGTGTGTGTGTGCACTAAGTATTATTGTTGTATGTGGGCATGGTCATTTAGTGTTCAAATGTAAGGCGTGTGCCTATAATAATTCAAACGAGAAGGGACCTTCCTAATTTCGGTGGACCGCTCATCTTTTTACAGTCTATTTGGGCATTGTGTGCCTTCTGGTTATCCTTATAAGTCTTGTAGTGCTCATTCATTCCTCTAGGAGAACTATGGATCTCTGGGAAGAGAGCGGTTGTTTTCCTATAAACCATTAATGATCAAGATACTGTAGGCCTTTGAGAGGTTGAATGGATAAGCCACTGGTTTGAATGGACAAGTCCCTATACAGGACATTCCAATGTGGCCATCAGAAACCCATGAAAGGAAATCTTGTCATAAGCTCAGGAAAGATAGCACCGCAAAATGTGTAATAAAACTATAAGGGCGATGGAAGAGTTCTATCACAAGTCGAAGCGATTACAAAATTACCATAGACAATCCATGGGTGAGACCCTCCACAAATGGCTCATGATGCATTTCCAGCAGAAATATTATCTCGTAACATTATCTCATATCCTTAATCTTTTAACCTTATCCATGATCGCATATGAATTTATCAGACTGCACGATGGTTGGCTTGAAATCTAGGACACTAGACATATGACTACAATGTGAGACTAAGAGTGAAGGTTAACATAATCAATTATTAAGAGTAAGTGAGAGGAATTAATGGTTGGGAGGAAGCTCGAGATGATGTGTGCCAGAGGTTACATTCCCAGAAGCCCACAAGAGGTAGCGCAACAAAAATTTCAGGCTAACGATGGTCGGGCTAGCATGGTAAGGTCGATAGGATGGAGTATATCAAGATTATTTGGAGGTCATACATTGGTCGATGGAAGAACCAATTCCCGTACAAAAAGGCTTATTATGACATTAGGAAATGGAAGGCGGGACCTATTTAAATGGGAAATATTACAATAGTTAGTGGAAATATGATTTTCCTAGAGGCCATCTCCAGAAGGTAGCAAGGTACAATTTTCACTTGAGAGTCAGGATGACTCAGCACGGGTTGTCATGGAAGGAGCAAGGTCGTCGAAGATGTCAAATGGGAGCAAGAGCATGTGGACCAACCGAAAGCATTGACAGTGCAAAGGTGCGGCCTTGCTAAGACACCTAAGCTCGAATGCAATGGCATACATGTGAGACCAACAGATCATTCATTGGTGTAAGGGTGGACCCATAGAAAAGTTAGCCCAAAAGGCCTTTCCTAGAGGCATGTGTGAATGTGCAAGGAGAGAAGTGTCAAGGTAATGGATCCAAGTAACAGAAAAATTCTTGATAGTTAACGATTTGTCTACTCATTATATAGTAGGTTGACTAGGATATCCACGTGGGTGCCACATGGTAAGGTGATGATGTGGTGCCTTTTGATTCATCAAAAATTCAAATGGTTATATCTCTTGGCTGGGAGGTTGAATTGAAGTAAAATCTTATATCACTATAATCGCCTCGATGAAATGAATGCAACGATGATGTTTACTTGAGGCTTTAAGCTAGTGGAAAAGATCAAAATTTTAGACCTTGTTTCTGTAACAACACAGTAGATCATGAGTTAGTCTAGTACCTCACCTCCTCCCAACCTGTGTTGTAAGGGGTTAGGAGGGGATGGTGTTACAAAGATATACATTCACACGAATTCTAGTTGTTATGCAACCAACTCACAAAATAGAAGAATGAGATAGATTAATGACTTCAAAAGTAGCCTTTTACATTACACAAATGAACAATTCTTGGATGATACAAATGACAGACCTCCTTTCTATATATACAAGTTTAAGGGGTCACAATATGATTAGAAATGACATAACAATAATAATGTAAGGGCACAGAAATAAAAATATTGGACTTCTATGGGGCACAATAATATCGATATGGGGACAACATGGGCACAACAATAATAATAAGGGGCTACAATGACAATAATAATAAGGGAATGCACTATTATTATAGGGACCTAACATGCCCCTCTCTTTCAAAAAAGTATTTTCGTCAATGCTTGAGTAGTTCTGGATGCTTCTGTATAAAATTCTCATCATCCCACATGGAATCTTTAGTGGGTAAGTTCTTTCGCTTGATGAGATACTCCGAAATTGATAGACTTTGTAGCTGTCTAATTCTTGTTTCAATGACTTCTTTAGGTTCCAGTATGATTTTTCCTTCCTCATCAAGTTTTGTAAATATTGTTTGAACTGGGAGCTTGTCACCTATAACCTTCTTTAAGCATGAAACATGGAAACTGGGTGCACTCAGGAAGAAGCAGGAAGTTCTAATTTGTATGTCATAGTACCAATATTTTGTAACACCTTGTACTGAACATAATAATTTGGTGATAATTTATTATCCTTCTTAGCTTGATTGAGGGACATTTGTTTATATGGTTGTAGTCACAGAAATACCCTATCATCTACATCAAAACTTCTTTCATTGTGATATTGATCTGCCTGTTGTTCCATTCTATTATGTGCCAAAGTTAGGTTATCCTTTAAGAGTTGGAGAATTTTTATTGATGCTCGATGTGATCTTCCACTGCTTGAACCTTAGAATTTTCTCTTAAATATGATGTGATGAAGAGTGGATGATATCCATAAAGTACCATAAATGGGGTCATTTTCGCTGCAATATGGAAAGAAATGTTATACCATCATTCAGCCAAAGGCAACCATTTGACCCATTGTGTTTGTTTATAAGATACAAACCAACAAAGACATCCTTCCAAATATGTGTTCACTATCTTAGTTTGTCCATCAGATTGAGGATGATAAGATGAGCTATGAGCTAACTGAGTACCCAGAGAAGAAAATAATTTTGTCCAAAAATTTCCAGTGAAAATAGGATTTTTGTCGCTTACAGTAATCTTTGGGTTTCCATGTATCTTTTGAATTGTTTCCATAAATGCAGTAGAAATTGTACTGGCTTTAAATGGATGAGATAATGCACAAAAGTGTGCATACTTGGTAAGTCTATCAACTACCACCATGATGACACTCTTTCCTTCGAACTTCAGTAAACCTGTGATAAAATCCATTGAAACCTCCTCCCAACATTGACTTGGAATGGATAAAGGTTGTAATAGACCTGGGGTCTTAATTGTCTCAAATTTATTTTGTTGGCAAACCAAACATTCCGCCACAAACTTTTGAATATCAAATTTAAGGCCATCCAAAAAAAAATCCTTCTTAACCCTATGGTAAGTTTTTAAAAAGCCTAAATATCGTCCTAAGGTACAAGTGTGCAATTCCAGAAGAATCTTCAAGTGTGAAATTCCAAGTGTATAAGTGATCTTTGTACCATAATGAATTATTTTTCCAGCTAAATGTATCAGATGTATTGGGATCATGCTACAACATTTGAATGAGTTCCCACACTTCTTCGTCATTCTTCCATTCATCCCTTGCTTCATTTATCCAATCTGGCTGGATAATAGAAATGGCACAAAGTAATGCTTCCACATCCTCATCCTTTCTTGAGATTGCATCTGCAACAACATTTTTCTTCCCTTTTTTGTAGATGATTTCAAAGTCATAACGCAACATCTTTGTGACCCATTTTTTCTATTCTTATGAAGACAATCTTTGTTCTAAAAAGTATTTAATAGTATCATGATTTGTTTTTAACTTGAAGTGTCTTCCCATTAGGTAAGGTCGTCATTTCTTAAGTGTGTGTAGTATTTCCAACATTTCCTTCTCATAAATAGCTTTGTCTAAATACTTTCATTTGATTGGACAACTTTCAAAAGAAATGGGTCTTTCTTTTTGCATTAAAACAGCACCAATTCCATTTCCTGAGGCATCACATTCCACAATAAAGGTTTTTGTGAAGTCTGGCGTAGCTAAGATCGATGCTTGGCATGTTGCCTCTTTAAGATGTTCAAAGGATTTCGTTGATTCTAGAGTCCAAGAAAATGCATATTTCTTTAGTAATGTTGTTAGAGGTGCTGCTATTATCCCATAATTCTTAACAAACATGCGATAATACCCTGTCAACCCGAGAAATCCTTGCACATGCTTTATGGATGTGGGGATTTTCCATTCCTTATTGGATTTAATTTTTCTAGGGTCTACCTTAACACCTTCATGAGATACGATATGACCCAAATATTCCACCTCTTGTACTCCAAAGAAACATTTAGAGGTTTTTGCATATAATTGTTTCTCCTCCAATAGTTTGAGAATTCTATCAACATGTTGAACATGATCCTTCCAAGAATTGTTGTAGATTAGTATATCATCAAAAAATGCTAACACAAATTTTCTAAGGAAGGGTTTGAAAATGGAATTCATCAAACCTTGAAATGCAGAAGGTGCATTGGTAAGGCCAAAAGGCATGACCAAAAATTCACAATGACCCTTGTGAGTTCTAAATGTTGTTTTTGGAATGTCTTGAGTCTTCATTCTGATTTAATGATATCCTAAACGAAGGTCCAACTTGGTGAAGTAAATTACTCAATGCAATTCATCCAATAATTCATCAATGATAGGAATGGGAAATTTATCTTTAATAGTGAGCTTGTTGAGCTCCCTATAATCTGGACACATGTGCCATGATCCATCCTTCTTGTGCACCAATACTACTAGAGTAGAGAAAGAACTTTGACAAGGTTGAATTATACCAGCCTCTAGCATTTCTATAACTATACGTTTAATTTCACTCTTTTGGGCATAAGGATATATGTAAGGCCTGATGTTTGGACGAACATTTCCTGGAATCAAATCAATAGCATGATCATGATCACGAATAGGTGGGAGGCCTTTGGGAATCTCAAATACCTTGGAATGATTTTCCAAGACTTTTTGGAGATATGGAGAAATAGATGATTTAGATGTGGGAACCTCTAGTGAACATAATTGTGAAATTACGCCGCGTTGTTCTTTCTTTAGAAGCTTTTTCATGTCGTTAGAGATGATTATCTTTCTTGGTTTCCCTGCGATACCCCTTAATTCAACTTCCTTTCCAAAAAAAAAAAAAAATTCAAGAAAATTTATTGAAAATTAAAAGCTATCGTACCCAAAGATTATAGCCATTGGACTACTAGTACAACATCAGCACCACCCATTGGAATGAAAAGAATTGGACTATTCAACACATATTCTCCCATGGATAGCTTGATATTATGGCACTTTATAGAGTAATTTATGGTTCCTCCATTTGCAACCATCACTTGACACTCTGGTTTTGGATATAAGAAGCAATTCAATTCCTTCGCTATCTTACAATGAATAAAATTATGGGTACTACCCGAATCAATCAACAATACTACCTTTTTATTCTTGATATGTCCTTCTATCTTGATAGTTTGAGGAGTGGTAATTCTGGCCAATGCATTACAAGATATGGTCGGATTCATTTCTTCTTTCTCTAGGGTTTGTTCCTGGTGTGTATCATCTTCTTTTGATGTTTCTTGTTCCTTTTCTTCTTCCTCTTCACGATCTATGTAAAATTATTTCTTTTCAGCACACTTATGACCTTTAGTGTATTTGTTATCACAACAGTAACAAATCCCTTTTGCTCTTTTTTCTTCCAATTGTTGTGATGTCAACCTTGTAGGTTGTGGAAGGCTAGGGGCAGCAACACTTCCATCTTTATAGTTTTCATTGGTAGGCTTCCTTGTTTCCATAATTTTGCTTTCAATTTTTCTTGCCAACCTGAACGCCTTCTCTAATGAATCAAGTTCCCAAAGGCGAATCTCATGTTGGATTTTATCCTTTAAAGTCCTTATGAACACATCAATCCTATGCTCCTCTAGAATATTTTTTACCCTTATATTCAATTTTTGGAATTCCTCAATGTGATCCACCATTGAACCCTTTTCTTTGAGATTTATCAATTGGCTAAAAAAGGTGTTTCTTTTTATATCCTCATAATGTGCTATCATTTCTTTCGTAAAAATTTCCCAAGTGACAATTTTTTTACGAGAGAAAATCCATCGATACCATACAAACTGATTAGATTCCAAATATAAAGTAGAAATGCCTACCTTTTGTGTGTTTTGCACATTATGGAGATCGAAATATTGCTCCATCTGCAATATCCATGTTACGGGATCCTTGTCATCAAACTTCCTCGTATAGATATGTGGGACATGATGGGTCTTCAATCCAACGTTAGAGTCTATGAAATCATGACTAACATTTATTTTGTTCTCATCATGAGTTTTCTCTACTACCTTTTCGCCATTAGGAAGCATTTCTTGTACCAACTTTGCCAAACCTCCTTTCAAACCTTCCATGTCTTTCTTCAAAACTTCAATGTTTACTTCTAAACCATCCATATTATTTTCCACATCATTCATCTTAGCTTCCACGCCTTTCTTTAAAGCATCCATCTTAGCTTCTGTTAATTTTTGTGATAGTGAAATTTGTTGCACTTGGTCTCGTAATTTTGATATATCATGTTACATTTCTTCCTCTTCTTCATGAGTCATGTTAGAGTTTTCAGGTTGCTTACTAGGTGTTTCCATTTTCTTTCTTCGGGGCATCAATTAATGATAAATATGATTCAATGTGCCCTGTGAATCACTTCAAACAAAATTTTCAAGCCAAACTTATGCAATTTTTTTAAAAAGACTACACACGTTTTTTCTCTTTGCAGGAGCTCGATATTGAATATGTTGTATATATGTAAATTTGGATCTCCAAGGTCTGAAATTTTATCTTGTGATAGTCCTTTGTGTACTCTTTCCAACCCCACAAGTCTGTTCCATATTGGATTCTCCAATAAAGAGATGTCAAATCTCCCATGATGACCTGAGTATAGACTGGTTCAGTAGAGCGAACTTGTACGAAGTGCCACGTGTCACTGTTTTGAGATTCGGACCTAAAAATGATACACAGAAAACTAAAGTCTATCCTCTTTCTTTACAAAATTTCAATCTGATGCTTAGAAAAAAAATTATAATGATTTCCCAAGGTGACTTGTTTGAGATGGAATTCGGGAGCCTGCAAAAACCCTGAATTCTTTAGTTCATATCTACGAAAATATAGCGAGACAAGATCTTTTGGTCTCGAGGTTCATCGCGATTTCGGCTCAAATGGATTTTAATTTCATATTCTGAAGCTTCGTAGAAAAAAAGTTATAGGTAAAAATCCACAATGTCTTGTTTGAAGCAGGGAAACCCTAGAATCCAAAGCTTTGATACCAATTGTTATGCAACCAGCTCACAAAATACACGAGTGAGATAGATCAACGACTTCAAAAGTAGCCTCTTCGAGGGGGGAAACCACCTTTACATTACACAAATGAACAATTCTTGGATGATACAAATGATAAGACCTCCTTTCTATATATAGGAGTCTAAGAGGTCACAATATAATCAGAGCTGACATAACAATTATAATGTAAGGGCACAACAATAACAATAGTTGGCTTCTATGGGGCACAATAATAACAATATGGGGGAAAAATGGGCACAAAAATAACAATGAGGGGCTACAATGACAATAATAATAAGGGAATACACTAGTATTATAGGGACCTAACACTAGCCATAAACTTATCCCCAAAATGTTTATAAGAAGAGTCATGTTCCAAGTATGTGCGAAGAGAATTACCCAGGTATTTTAAAATCAACTTTTCCCAATAACTTGATGGAAGGCCAGGAAAATGGACCCAAATTTAAAGAAAACTGGGGAAGATTCAATTTTCCAAACCCCATGAGATGTCCATAGAGCTTCAGCGTGATCCTGGAAATTGAGTTGAATGCAACTTTTGGCAAGCATTATAATATTAGGGGGTGATTTTGTATGATGATCCAGTTCTTTTTCTTCCCAAGCTCGAATAGTGTTGATATTAAACTTATGACCTCAAGCTTGACCCACTAGGGCTTTTCCCACCAACTCTACATAATTTCTACTCATAATGTCCTCCCCGAACACCAACACCAACTTCAAATTAGTCTAATTAGATTTTTTCTTTAGGAAGTGACTCTTCGTCCACTTTAAACTAGGTTCATTTGTTCCTGATGAGATAGATTTAAATTTAATCACCTACTACACCTATATTTCCTTCTTTTATGAATACCCTATCTCTATTGCCAACCAAGTTGTGTCCCTCTCCCGCTTCTACAGCCAAGACATTGTTAAGAAAACTACTAAAGGTCGATTGAAGGACCTCTAAAAGAGAGAATGGTTGTTCATAAGTCAAAAAGAATCATTCGAGTGAGGAAGTCCTTGAGTTAGAAAACCCTCAAAGTGAAATAAAAGACCTAGGATTGTAAAACCCCCTGAAACCCTAGAAAGAATCAGTAGCAACTACAGAAAATCTGAAAGAGAATTAGGAGGAGTTAAGGAGAGGCCCCATGAAAATCCTGAAGGAGTTTGGTCTCAAACCTCAATGTTTGAGACCAAAGCTTGAAAATACCCCAAGTTGGGATATTCCACAAAGAACGCTTTAGCAGCCAACCCTCTAGCCATACCCTAAGCCTCAACCATGTCAGCAGTTGTAGGTAAAGCTTGAGAAGCTAAGAAAGAACCCCCAATGTCCAAATAGTTGGCCCCACCTGATTTTTAAAGGAATTCTAGGATAATTACCCAGATTAACGCATCCCCGATCTTCTCTGGTTCATAGTCAACAAGCCCTTTGTCCTCCATGATTCCCCTTCATGTCAAATCAATTGTGGACCTGATCCACTCCTTCCAAGGCATCTGCACAGTTCACTTGTGTGTGTGTGTGTGTGTGATTCTTTTAACTATTTTTTTAAAATTCCAAACTTTTAATAAAAATCATCAGAATTTAAAATAAAATAATTATCATCCTAATATCGTATCTCAATCACTACACATCAACATTTGAAATTTAAAGGTGGAATTATGGGTACTTATAACCAATTAAAAATGATTGTCAATTTATTTTGACACAAAAAGAGGTCTAATTAGGGTTTAAATAAAAATGAGGACCAATTAGATCCGCCCTTGTTTGGTTTGGAATTTTCCTCTAGGTTAAGAATCTACCACCTATATGATGTGATTTAACAACTAGTTATATTTTTCATGGTTTAACACGGGAAAGGCAGGGGGGGGGGAGGGTGATCTACTCTGACATAATAATGTGTTTAAGGACAACCTGCTACAACAACACATAGTAAATGAAAGTTAACTAAAATAGTGGTAAACGAATCTCGAAAATAGCTAACCATAAGTAGACTAGCTAGATGAATTACAAAAACATCTTACTATGACAAAAATGAGGCTATCATGCTAATACACAGAAATAATTTTATGATATATCATAAATTTATTGATAAATATTCACTGAAATTTTCAAGTAATTCATTCATGCATGAAAGGAGAATCTAGATTTCATTAGAAATTCTTACTAGAGGTGTCAGGCATATTAAATTGTGTAGAATAATCCATAAGAACAGAAAATCCATGTAGAGATTCAACTTACCTTAGCTCTTGTAGAGCTTCTGAAATGACACTTGAAATAATTTTCCAATTACATTCTGGAAATTTTAGGCATCATCCAAAAGCCCTTTCTTACAGAATGGTTTGTCTATTTATTATCATTACATTATCTAAAAATAGTCTAGAAAAAAATACAAAACTGAGAAAAATGTTAATAATAGTATGAGTCAAGATGATTTGGGTGATTTTGATGTTTTCATTTTTGCATGCTTGCTGTCAGGTGACCCACTAAGCAAATAAATCCTCACACTTATACCGATCTATTAGTACACTTACATTCTCTTTACTCTCTTTGTAACATTAAGTGTAATTCTCTTTCTTTGGTGTCAACTACTCTAGTATATTAGCCACTTTGATTTCATCAAAAAAAAACTTCTATGTGTATCCACTTTCGACTTAAGTTAGTTGTTTAATGTTTTATTAGTTTTGATCAACAATTTGTCTAAATTTTATCAATACTTCCTTAATCGGACATATCATCAATTATGGCTCTCCTTGCTATAATTTCTTTGGGCTAGATGTCTCTACTAGTCCCTTGCCATTTATTCTTAGTTTCTTTAAATATTTGCAAACAGGGGTTTTCCTTGGAGGCATTTTACTTCCAACCATAGAATTTTAAGAGTAATTAACCTCTATATGCCACTAAGAAAATAACAAAACTGAAGGAAGGATAAAGCTATGAAATTTAAATTAGTGATGCCATTAAAGATACATGCCAGAAATTGGATGAGAAACCAAGAAATTTGGTTGTTATGGCTAAGAATCTAATGGCATAACATTTTTAGATGTAGGGGCAAATGGAACACTGCGTTATATGATTTTGAAAATATTTATTTGGATTAATTTAACATATCCATTGTCGTTTAAAGGAAAAGTAGTAGTTTTTTGGTTTTGGACAAATTTGGGAAAATATGTGACAGCATATTGTGGGGATTATTCTTATGAAGGCTCAATGCAATTTAACTAGTTTTTTAGGTTTCGACCAATTCGTGAGGTTGAGTTATGAAAAAAATGGAGAATTTTATCAATTGTTAATCATCGACACTTGGGAGAAATCTAGGGATTGAAAATATTTTGATTGTATAAATAATGATGTGAGCATGCAAAAATATGACAAATATGATGGAATGTCAGAAGTTCATGAAGAAAAAGTTGTATGTAATTGATGACATGGACTATACAAATATGATGTAGGAAAGGTCCATGCGATGGGATCAATGGATGAGATTTAATCTTGCTTAATAAAATGGATGGCTAGGATGTCCTATCAGTACTTCGTAGAAGGTCCATTAACATCGGTGAAAAAGGTTGCATTGCAATTTTGGTTCACAAAGGATTCCAACAAATGTCAGCTTCATCTATGATCGACAAAATTCTTGTGGTTTGCCATTGTAGCACACACAGGATTTTTTTTAATGTTGATGGCTCCATTAGTGATCAATGAAATGATTTTTGTTTTTCATTGCAAGGGCCAAGGGATTTTGCTTAACACCAATGGCTTTGTTAGTGATCGACAAAATCTTTAGGGTTTGTCATTGCAACACCCAAACAATTTCAATGAACAAAAAACAACTTCATTAAAAATCAATGGAATCTTTGTGGATTTGGTCATTGCAATCATAAGATTTTGTCGACCACTAATGGTTTCATTGTAACTTTGAGAAAGTTTTGGGATTTGGTTCCTTTATTCATTTTTTTTCTTTTACTTCAGCAAGGAATGGGATATTCTTGGGGTTTTCTAGGATTTTTGAATTTCAAAAGCGAAGTAAACTTAAGTGAATCCAAACAAACTAATAAAAGAAAAGAATATGATTCCTAGAGAAAACATGCATGACAATGTTTAAAAGCGATAGAAGATATTGGCGCCCTAAAATTTTGATAAAAATTTAGAGGGTGTGTTCAGTACTCAATATGATGCAGAATTGGGAGATAAAGATTTTCTTGATCTTGACATAGCTAACATTGTGGAGTTTTAAAGAGTATTCATGGGGATCTATGAGTTCTAGTTGATAGTAGGCAAGTTAGAAGGATCAGGGTCCACGCTATCAGAGGAGGAAGTTTTGAGATACTTGAGCATGAAGCTCAAGTCAAACACTTTGGTTAGTAATAGCTCTATCAACTACTTTCCATCTTCTTTATTCTAATGAGTTACAAGGTGGATCATCACCTAGAGCACCTACAAAGAGGATGCCTTGAAATTTTGTTCTAGAGATGACTTAATAATATGAAGGTGAAGATAATGATCTTACCTTACTTCAAAAAGAGTTTTATAGGATGACTAAAGTGTGGATGGAAAACATTGTTCTAGGCATGAAATGTGTCTTCTTATGGACTAGATATGATAGTTGGGATGATTTCCTAACAAGCTCAAAGTGTGGGAGAGCTTAGTGTACAAATGCATGACAAAATTATACAAAGTACTCATGCATTAGTAGGTTTGTGTTGAAAATGCAACAAGAAAATCCATATTTAATTTTATCCTTGAATTAAATTAGGAATAAAATTGTTAACTAAGTTAATTTGACTTAGTTGGCTCAATTAATTTGAGTTGAGGGTCTAACTTGAGTCATGTAGAGTGTCTCCTACTTTATAGGAGCCCTGGTTGAGTTTGATTTGAGATGTAACTAATTAATTCAGTTTAAATGAGTTAAAGTCAGTTAAACTAGTTCCAACTAATGGGGGGACTAGTAGGAGGTTAGACAATGGAGTGTTGCATCATGTGTTCAACCAGTTAATTGATGATTCACTCATAAATAAATCATGCATGTCAGATCTGAGAGTTACCTAGTTGATATTGGAGTTCAAGGGCAGTGTACTATCAGCTGTATAATCATCCAAATTTTACAGGTGGTGCATGCAGTCAGAGAAAGGCCTATGAGGATTGTGCGATTCATATTGAGGAATTTCCCTAATTAATAGGGGGCTAATTCCAAAGGAAATAGCACAAGGAAATAGAGACTTGGGAAAGCATAAAATTGGTTAAGTATTGGCCTAGGCTTGTCTAGGAAGCTGTGAGACCGATAGAGATAGTGCAGAGGTTGCTCGTGCTTGAGCAGAGCATTGTAATCTTCTCATATTTTTTTACTAATGAAATATATAGATAGCAGGGGGTTTTAGTTGTGGATTTCCCCAGTAAATCATTATGTAATGTCTTGATTGAATTATTTCTCTTGTATTCTTCATGATTTCAAGATTGTTTAATTGTTTCCACTGATGAGTACAGTAGATTCAAGTTTATTGTTTTAGTAAATTACAATTAGAAGTTTGAATCTACAAGGAATTTCTATAGTTTGGATAGTGTTGCAATGCTTGGACATTTTTATGATATTCTTGATGAAGGTTGAATTGTAATCAGTAGGTAATTACATCAGTGTTGAAGATAATAACAACAACAAAATACATCTAAGGGGTATTATTGGTAGAAGTTGTGCAAAGGAACTTACTTAAAGGAAGAATTGGATAGTGGTCAATTGCATAACAATTATAGCGTGTATAGTGTGTAGCAGTTGAAGGAGTCAATTGTAGATTGATGCTTGGGTTTGGGGAACTACTCAGACAATAATAGGCTCTTGAGGATGTTGCTAAGAGTTGTATTGAATTTTAATTTGGAGGATGTAATGCCCTACCCTTGAATGGCTTTGAGTATCTTTATCGCATTGTCACCTTGGTGGTCATTAAATGAGATGAATGTCATGACAAAGTATTTGTGGCTACAAGATTTAGTTTTGAAGTGCCTTGGCTTGTTGGCAAGGAACATAACACACATGTTGGGTGCCCTTACTTGTAAACTAGGTGCACCACTAAGCTTTGCAACTCCCATTAGTTGGATGCACTAAGAGAAGGTTGGAAGGGAAATTTATGAGGAAAGGGAAAAAGAGTTGCTTGTTTGCATAACTACACCACACGTGATGGATATGACTAGCATAGAGAGCTTGACTAGCTTGGGTGCTTAGACTACATGTGGAACAAAAGAGTTTGGTGGTCCACACTTAGGGGTTACAATAGATGATAGAACCACTTTCAAGCAGAAGTATCCACATGGCACAATTTTGGGGTGCACTTGTTTGGTGTACACTCATTGAGCTCACATTCATTGGATGCACTTAGGTGCATTTCTAGGCATACGTGGGCACAAATGGGCATACTCAGACAAACCTGGGCACAACTAGGTATACTTAGGTGCACTTGGGCACAACTAGATAGATTAGGTGAACTTTCATCGTTGTAACAGAACTTGGATAGACTTCGGCAGACCAGGTAGAGACCTCGGCAGACTTGGGATGAGCTGCATAGACTTAGATGAATTAGGTCGAGTTGGTAGACAGACTAGGTAAACTTAGGATGACCTGGGAAAACTTGAGTGCACTACTAGATGCATTTCCAAGTGCACTTATAGGATGTGGGAAGTCAGCGTACAAATCACCAAAGGTAAGCAAGTTGACATACAACACTTGGGTCCACCTTGGAATGAAGGGATTTGCAAGTAGAGAGCTTGACTAGCTTGGGTGCTTAGACTAATGTGGACCAAAAGAGTTTGGTAGTCCACACTTAGGGGTTATAATAGATGATAGAAGTGTTTTCAAGCAGAAGTATCCACATGGCACAATTTTTGGGTGCACTTTTTTGGTGTACACTCATCAAGCTCACATTCATTGGATGCACTTAGGTGCATTCCTAGGCACACATGGGCACAATTGGGCATACTCAGACAAACTTGGGCACAACTAGGTACACTTAGGTGCACTTGGGCACAATTGGATAGATTAGGTGAACTTTCATCGTTGTAGCAGAACTTGGGTAGACTTAGGCAAACTAGGTAAAGACCTTGGCAGGCATGGGATAAGTTGCACAGACTTAGATGAATTAGGCCAAGTTGGTAGACAGACTAGGTAAACTTAGGATGACCAGGGAAAACTTGAGCACAATACTAGATGCATTGCCAAGTGCACTTATTGGATGTGGGAAGTCATCAAACAAATCACCAAAGGTAAGCAAGTTGACATACAACACTTGGGTCCACCTTGGAATGAAGGGATTTGCAAGTACAATGAAAGTATCTTATAAAAGGAGGATCTTTGGATAATGTTAAGGAAAGAAGTGATTAGTCATTCACCAAGAGTGTAAAGGAGCTCTATAATTGTTTTGAGTTCAGAGTTAGGCATAATAGGGTGAATTGTGCTAGTTAAGTGAGGAGAAGAAGAAGACGAGACTTATAGGAGGAAAGTCTACAATTTTTTCAAGGGTTGGATTATGGAAGTTTTTTGTGCAATAGGAAAAAGGATATATTGCCTTAGATTCATTCTACATATACAATAGATTTATAAGTAAGTTGTTGCAACTCCCTTGTTCTATAACTATGCCATTCTTCATAATAAAGTTAAGGAGCCTACCTTATGTGTCGCCTATACATTGTGTTGTGGACTCTTTATGATTTTTGAACGCTATTGTTCGTTACTTTAATTTGTGTTGGCTAAGTGTTGAAATATCAACTATGTTTTAAAGTATTGTTGAGATGTTTTAAAGGTTGTGGTTGGATGTGTGTTGATAAATGAAATTGGTTGAGTAGGACATAGTTACATTTGACAAATTGTAACTTAAGGCAAAGTTATGGGTAGACCTCAAATAAAAAGGCATAGTCTAATTGCAATAGGAACAAGCTAGCCAAGCACTTATGGTAGAGACAAGACAGTGTTTCACAACTTCAAGCATTAAAAAAAAAGTTGGGATCAACTCAAATTTTCAAAAAGAAAAAAGCACTAAAAGTCCATGACAAGTATGTTTTTAAATTGCCCATTACAAATCTACTACAATCTTGAAGACACGCATTTTCCTTCAATATTTCCCTAATTCAATCAACAAGAATTCATAGATAAATTCCCTTTCACAAAGTGGCCCAAACCTCTCATGCTTCCATCTCATTTGTTAATAAGAATTCTTCATAAAGAACATAGTATTAATCTTACATAACCTAATGACTTAACCTTTAATGGTAGAACGTATTTCACATGGATTTATTTGTTTCATCTCAAAATATACGTTCCTTTAATTTTGTATGATATAGAAATTAAACATTGATGATATAGAAAGTAAACATTGATTGATACATGTTTTTCAACATTAAAATTTATAATCATGATAAGATATCTCATCCTATTTGGAATAGTGATATGGTTTCAATATTGATGTAGTCCTTCCCTAAATCTTTCCTTCTTGTAATTCTTATACTTGAATTAAGTCACCAATCTTCACCATTCACGCTGCTATTGATAGTGAAATTTTTTCATAATTCTAAGTTCATTATATTATATTATATTAGTTTTTAATGGTGGATATTATTTGTTGTCCATTATATTTCATTTGACCAAATGTCTTGTTGCATAGAAAGACATTTTTTACAATCTACCAGGAAAGAAAGTGCAATTTCCCTTATGCTAATAAACAAAGAAATTAATTTGTTATTAGCCCATATAAATATTTCAATATTAAAAACTCTAAATTATAATGAAAATTATTTATATATATATATTTTATTTTTTTATTTACATATATATATTTTTTTATTTATTTTAGGTATTGGGAGAAATGTTTTGTTTATTCTTTCATTAAGTTCAATATTCACATCCATTTACAAGGAAAATGCTGTAATTCCTGTCCATATATATATATATAATATATACTTATATATATATATTAAAGTAAAAAAGATCTTATTACTTCTAGAAGTTTTTTTTTTGTAAGCTTGGTGGAAGTAATTCTCATCATGTCCAATATATATCACCTCGATCAGGGCAAGGAATTAAACCAATGACTTCACATCAAGGAGTCCTTAACAGAGACCCAACCACGATCTATCCAAGACCCCGTGACCTCTATAAGTTTCTTTTGTTAATTGACACCTAATGTTTAATTAAAAAAAATTAATAATTAATAACAATATTAAAAATTATCAATGATAACCATAAATAAAATATTTCAATGTTCATCTTAAGTAAAATAATTTTAATCAATTTTATATTTATATATAGAGAGAATGAGTATAAGAGGAAGGAGATAAAGTAAATAATTGAAAGTCCAAAATTTCTTATTTGTCGCTTTATGCTTCCTGCATTTCAATAAGAGGGAGACGTGTAATTCATTCAATGCTTAATATGGAGTTGGCACATGATATTTAAAAAACAAAGAAAATATTTGGGTGTGATCCATTAAAAAAAAACACTTTTTGCATTAAGTAAAATATTTGAATATCAATTTTATATATATAGTAAGCATGTGACATTTCTCCCAATACAAGGGAGATGTGTAATTCCTTATATATATATATATATATATATATA